>JAIUJO010003006.1:22500-100000 GCA_023846275.1 Vanilla planifolia
TTCTTCTTCTTTTTTCTTCTTTATTTTTCTTGTATTTCTTCTTTATTCTTCTATCATCTTTTTCTTCTTCTTCTTCTTCATCTTCTTATTTTTCTTCTTCTTCTCCTTTTTTTCTTCTTCTCCTTCTTCTTCTTCTTCTTCTTCTTCTTCTTCTTCTTCCTCTTCTTCCTTTTCTTCTTGTCCTTTCTTTTTGTTCGTACTTTTCCTTTATCTTTTTTTCTTCTTCTTCTTCTTTTTTATCGTCTTTTTCTTGCTCTTCTTGCATCTTTATCTTCTACTTCTTCTTTTTCTTCGTCTTCTTTCTTCTTATTTTTTCTTCTTCTATCAACATCTTCTTCTTCCTTCTTCTTTCTTCTTCTTTTTCTTACTTCGTCTTCTTTCCTCTTAATATTCTTTCTTCTTGTACTTCTTTTTCTTTTTCTTATTTTTCTACTTTTTACTATTTCTTCTTTCTTCTTCTCCTACTTTCTTCTTCTTCTTCTTCTTCCTCTTTCGTCTGTTCTTCTTTTTTCTTCCTCTTCTTTTTACTTCTATTTTCTTCTTTTTTCTTATTCTTTCTTCCTCATCTTTCTTTTTCTTCTCCTTTCTTCTTTCTCTATCATTTTCTTCTTTCTTCTTCTTCTCCTTCTTTCTTCTTCTTCTTTTTATTCTCCTTCTTCATCTTCTTCTCTTTTCTTCTTTGTCTTCTTCTTTCTTCTTTTTCATCTTCTTTTTCTTTATTCTTCTTCTTCTTCTTCTTCTTCTTCTTCTTCTATCTCTTCTTCTCCTTCTTCCACTTCTTCTTCTTCTTCTTCTTCTTCTTCTTTCACTTCTTCTCCTTCTTCTTCCACTTCTTCTTCTTCTTCTTCTTCTTCTTCTTCTTCTTATTTCATCTTCTTTTTTTCTTCTTCTTGTTTCTTCTTCTTTCTTCTTTCTTCTTCTTCTTCTTCTTCTTCTTCTTCTTTCTTCTTCTTCTTCTTCTTTTTCTTCCTCCTCTGTAATCTTCTTCTTTAACTTCTTCTTCTTCTTTCTTCTTCTTCTTCTTTTTTATCTTCTTTTTTTCTTTCAACTTCTTCTTCTTCCTGTTCTTTTTTCTTCTTCTTCACTTTTCTTCTTCGTTCTTCTTCTTCTTCCTTCTTCTCCAATTTCTTTCATCTACTTCTTCTACCTTCTTCTTCCTCTTCTTCTTCTTCTTCTTCTTATTCTTCTTCTTCTTCTTTCATCTTCTTTCTTCTTCTTCTTCTTCTTTCTTCTTCTTCTTTCTTCTTCTTTTTATTCTTCTTCTTGTTTCTTCTTCTTATTCTTTCTTCTTTTTCTTTTTTTTTCTTCATCTTTCTTCTTCTTTTTTCTTCTTCTCCTTCTTCTTTATTCTTCTTCTACTTATTCTTCTTCTTCTTTCTTTCTTTCTTCTTTCATCTTCTTTCTTCTTTCTTTTTTTTCTTCTTCTTTCTTCTTCGTCTTCGTTGTTCTTATCCTTCTTCTTCTTCTTTTTCTTCTTCTTCATTATACTCCTTTTTTCTTCTTTTTTGTCCTTCTTCTTCTTCCACTTCTTCTTCTTCTTCTTCTTCTTCATCTTTCTCTTCTTCTTCTACTTCTTTTGTTCTTCTTCTTCCTATTCTTCTTACCCTTCTTTCCTGTTTCCTTTCCTTGTTCCTTCTTCTCCTTTCTTCTTTGTATTCTTTATGCTTCTTCCTTCTTTCTTTTTCTTCTTTCTTCTTATTCTTCTTCTTCTACATCTTCTTCTAGTTGTTCTTCTTTTTTCTTCTTCTTCTTTTTCTTTTTCTTTTTCTTTCTTCTTCTTCTTCTTCTTCTTCTTCTTCTTCTTCTTTCTTCTTCTTCTTCTTCTTCTTCTTCTTTCTTCCTCTTCTTCTTTTTCTTCTTGCTCCTTTTTCATCTTTCTTCTTCTTCTTTCTTCTTCATCGTTCTTCTTCTTGTTCTTCTTCTTCTTCTTCTTCTTCTTCTTCTTCTTTTTCTTCTTTTTATTCTTCCTCTTCTTCTTCTTCTTTCTTCTACTTCTTCTTCTTCATTTTCTTTTATCTTCTTCTTCTTCTTCTTCGTCAACTTCATTCTTCTCCTTCTTCTTTTTCTTGTTCTTCCTTCGTCTCCTTCTTTTTCCTCTTCTTGCTTCAACTCCTTGTTGTTGTTCTTCTTCTTCTTCTTTCTCATTCTTCTTCTTCTTCTTCATTCTTCTTATTTTTCTTCTACTCCTTTTTTCTTCTTCTTTTTCTTTCTTCTTCTTGCTCTTATTCTTGTTCTTCTTCTTCTTCTTCTTTTTGTTCTTCTTCTTCTTCTTCTTCTTTTTCTTTTTCTTCTTCTTCATTTTCTTCTTGTTCTTCTTTCTTCATCCACTTTCTTCTTATCCTTCTTCTTCTATTTATTCTTCTTCATTCTTCTTTATTCTTTCTTCTTCTTCTTTCTTCTCTTTTGCTTCCTCTTCTTCTTCTTTGACTATTCTTCTTCTTCTTTCTTTCTTATTCTTCTACTACTTCTTGTTTCTCCATCTTCTTCTTCTTCTTCTTCTTCATTTTCTTTTATCTTCTACTTTTTTCTCTTCTTCTTTCCTTTTGTTCTTCTTTCTTCTTCTTTCTTCTACTTCTTTTTTTCTTCTTCTTCCTTCTTTATTTTTCTTCTTCATTTTCTTTCATCGTCTTCTTTATTCTTCTTCTTCTTCTTCATCTTTGGTATTCTTGTTCTTCTTCTTATTGTTCTTCTTCTTCTTCTTCTTCTTTTGTGTCTTCTTTTTTCTTCCTCTTCTTTTTTCTTATTTATCTTTCTTCTTCTTTTTTCTTATTCTTTCTTCCTCATCTATCTTTTTCTTTTTCTTTCTTCTTCCTCCATCTTTTTATTCTTTCTTCTTCTTTTTCTTCTTTTTCTTCTTTTTATTCTCCTCCATCTTCTTCTCTTTTCTACTTCTTCTTCTTCTTCTTCTTTATTCTTTTCTTCTTTTTTCTTCTTCTTCTTCTTCTTCTTCTTCTTCTTTCTCTTCTTCTCCTTCTTCTTTTACTTCTTCTTCTTCTTTTTATTCTTCTTATTTCTTCTTCTTTTTTCTTCTTTTTTCTTCTTCGTGTTCCTTTCTTCTTCTTTCTTCTTTCTTCTTCTTCTTCATCTTCTTTCTTTCTTATTATTCTTCTTCTTCTTCTTTCTTCTTCTTCTTTTTGTTCTTCCTCTTCTTTCTTCTTCATTTTCTTTATCTTCTTTTTCTTCTTTCAACTTCTTCTTCTTCCTCTTCTTCTTTCTTCATCTTTTTTCTTAATCTTTCTTCTTCTTTTTCGTTCTTCTTCTTCTTCTTCCTTCTTCTTTCTTCTCCATTTTCTTTCTTCTACTTCTACCTTCTTCTTCTTCTTCTTCTTCTTTCTTCTTCCCCTTCTTTTATCTTCATTCTTCTTCTTCTTCTTTCTTCTTCTTTTCTTCTTCTTCTTTTTCTCTTCTTCTTGTTTCCTCTTCTTGTTTTTTCTTCTTTTTCTTCATCTTTCTTCGTCTTTCTTCTTCTTCTTCTTCTTCTTCTTTATTCTTCTTCTACTTCTTCTCCTTCTTGCTTTCTTTCTTTTTTCATCTTCTTTCTTCTTTCTTTTTTTCTTCTTCTTTCTTCTTCATCTTCGTTGTTATTATCCTTCTTCTTTCTCCTTCTGCTTCCTCTTCTTCTTCTTCTTCTTCATCTTCTCCTTCTACTTCTTCTACTTGTTCTTCTTTTTCCTTTTCTTCTTACCCTTCTTTCCTCTTTCCTCTTCTTGTTCCTTCTTCTCCTTTCTTCTTTCTTTGTATTCTTTATGCTTCTTTGTTCTTTCTTTTTCTTCTTTCTTCTTATTCTTCTTCTTCTTCTATATCTTCTACTTGTTGTTCTTCTTCTTCTTTCTTCTTCATCTTCTTCTTCTTTCTTATATAAGCTTTTCTTCTTCTTACATCTTTCTTCTTCATCATTAATTTTCTTTTTCTTTATTCTTCTTCTTCTTCTTCTTCTTCTTTCTTCTTCTTCTTCTTCTTCTTCTTCTTAATCTTCTTCTGCTTCTTTCTACTTCATTGTTCTTCTTCTTCTTATTGATCTTCTTCTTCTTCTTTCATATACTTTTTCTTTCTCTTTTTCTTTCTTCTTTGTCTTCTTCCTTCTTCTTCTTCATTCTTCTTCTTCCAATTCTTCTTCATCTTCTTCCTTCTTCTTTCTTCTTCTTCTTCATTCTTCTTCTTTCTCTTCTTCTTCTTCTTCCTTTTCTTCTTCTTCTTCTTCTTCTTCTTCTTCTTCTTCTTCTTTCTTCGTCTTATTATTTCTTCTTCCTCTTTCTTCTTCTTCTACTACTTTCTTCTGGATCTTTCTTCTTCATTCTTCTATTTTTTCTTCTTTCTTCTTCTTCATCTTTTTCTTTTTTTTCTTCTTCTTCTTCTTCTTCTTCTTCTTCTTCTTTTCTTCTTCTTCTTCTTTTTCTTCTTCTTCTTCTTCTTCTTCCTTCTTCTTCTACTTTTACATATAGTTTCTTCTTCTTCATCATCATCATCATCTTCTTCTTATTTCTTCTTTTTCTTCCTGTCCTTCTTTCTTCTTCTTCTTACTATTTCTTATTCTTTTTTCTTCTTCTTCTTCCTCCTCTTTCTTCATCGTCTTCTTCTTTTTCTTCTTCTTTCTTCTTCTTTCCTCTTCTTTCTTCTCCTTCTTCTTTCATCTTCATCATTCTTCTGTTTTTCTTGCTTCGTCTTCTTTCTTCTTAAGATTCTTCCTTCTTATCCTTCTTTTCCTTTTTCTTCTTTTTCTTCTTTTTTTCTTTTTTTTTTCTTTTTTCTTCTCCTTCTTCTTCTTCTTCTACTACTTCTTTCGTCTTCTTCTTTGTTCTTCGTTTTTCATGTTGTTTCTTCTTCTTCTTCTTTCTTTTTCTTCTTCTTTCTTTTTCCTCTACCTTTTTCTTCTTTCTTCTTCTTTTTCTTTCTTCTTCTTTCTTCTTCTTCTTCTTCTTCTTCTTCTTCTCTTTTCTTCATCTTCTTCTTTCTTCTTTTTGTTCTTCTTTTTCTTTCTTCATCTTCTTCCTTTCCTCTTCTCCTTCATCTTCTATTTCTTCTTTTTCTTCTTCTTTTTCTTCTTTCTACTTTTTTCTTCTTCTTATATCTTCTTCTTCTTTCTTCTTCTTTTTCTTCTTCTTTTTCTTCTTCTTCTTCTTTTTCTTTCATCTTCTTCTTCTTTTACTTCTTCTTTTTCTTTCCTCTTCTTCTTTTTCTTCTTCTTCTTCTTTTTTCTTAATCTTCATCTTTATCTTCTTTTTCTTCTTTCATCTTCTTCTTCTTCCTCTTCTTCTTTCTTTTTCTTCTTTTTCTTCTTCTTTATTCTCCTTCTTCTTCTTTCTTCTTCTTTCTTCTTCTTCTTCTTTCTTCTTCTTCTTCATTCTTCTTCTTCTTCATTCTTCTTTTTCTTCTTCGTCAACTTCTTCTTCTTCTTTCTTCTTGTTTTTCTTCTTTTTTTCACTTCTTTCTTCTTCTTCTACTTTCTTCTGCTCTCGTCTTTCTTCCTCTTTTTCTTTCTTCTTCTTCTTTCTTCATTCTTCTTCTTCCATGTTATTTGTCTTTCTACTTCTTCATCTTTGTTCTTCTTCTTTTTCTTCTTTCTTCTTCTTTCCTCTTCTACTTCATCTTCTTCTTCTTTCTTTTTCTCTTCTTCTTTCTTCTTCTTCTTTCTTCTTCTTCTTTCTTCTTCTTCTTCTTCTTTCTTGTAGTTCTTCTTCTTATTCTTCTTCTCTTTCTTTTATTCTTCTTCTTCATTCTTCTTTCATCTTGTTCTTCTTCTTTCTACTTCTTTCTTCTTCTTCATATTCTTCTTTTGCTTCTTCTTCTTCTTCTTCTTCTTTCATATTCTTTTTCGACCTCTTTTTTCTTCTATGTTTTTTTCTTCTTCTTTCTTGTTCTACTTCTTTCTTCTTCTTCTTCATTATTCTTCTTCCTCTTCTTCTACTTCTTTCTTTTTCTTTCTTCTTCTTCATTCTTCTACTTCCTCTTCATCTTTTTCTTCTTCTTCTTCTTCTCCTTTCTTCCTCATATTGTTTCTTCTTCTTTCTTCTTCATTCTTTTTATATTTCTTCTTTATTTTTCTATTATCTTTTTCTTCTTCTTGTTCGTCTCCTTCTTCTTATTTTTCTTCTTCTTCTTCTACTTCATCTTCTACTTCTTCGACTTCTTCTTCCTTCTTCTTCTTCATCTTCTTCTTCTTCTCTCTTCTTCTTCTTCTTCTTCTTCTTCTTCTTCATCTTCTTTCTTCCGCTTTTTCTTCTTTTTTTTGTCCTTCTTTCGTTTTGTTCTTACTTTTTTTCTTCTTCTTCTTCTTCTTCCTCTTTCATCTTTATCTTCTTCTTCTTATTATTTTCTTCTTCTTTCTTCTTCTTTTTTCTTCTTCTTCCTTCTTCTTCTTTCTTCTTCTTTTTCTTGCTTCATCTTCTTTCTTCTTAATTTTCTTTCTTCTTGTACTTCTTTTTCTTTTTTCTTCTTCTTCTTCTTCTTTCTTTTTCTTCTTTCTTCTTCTCCTTCTTTCTTATTCATCTTCTTCTTTCGTGTCTTCTTCATTTTTCTTCCTCTTCTTTTTTCTTCTTTTTCTATCTACTACTTTTTTCTTATTTTTTCTTCCTCTTCTTTCTTTTTCTTCTTCCTCTATCTTTTTCTTCTTTCTTCTTCGATTTCTTCTTTTTCTTCTTCTTCTTTCATCTTCTTCTTTTTATTCTCCTTCTTCATCTTCTTCTCTTTCCTTCTTCTTCTTCTTCTTTCTTTTTTTTTCTTCTTTTTCTTTCTTCTTCTTCTTCTTCTTCTTCTTCTTCTTCTTCTACTTTCTCTTATTCTCCTTCTTCTTCTACTTCTTCTACTTCTTATTTCTTCTTCTTTTTTCTTCTTATTTCTTCTTCTCTCTTCTTTCTTCTTCTTCTTCTTCTTTCTTCTTTTTCTTCTTCTTCTTTTTCTTCTTTCTTCTTATTCTTTTTCTTCTTCCTCTTCTTTCTTCTTCTACTTCTTTTTCTTCTTTCAACTTCTTCTTCTTCCTCTTCTTCTTTCTTCTTCTTCTCTTTTCTTCTTCTTTCTTCTTTGTTCTTCGTTCTTCTTCTTCTTCATTCTTGATTTTCTTTCTTCTACTTCTTCTACCTTCTTCTTCCTCTTCTTCTTCTTCTTCTTCTTCTTCTTCTTCTTTTTTCTTCCCCTTCTTCTTATTCATCTTCTTTCTTCTTCTTTCTTCTTCTTCTTCTTGTTTCTTCTTCTTGTTCTTTCTTCTTTTTCTTTGTCTTCATCATCTTTCTTCTTCTTTCTTCTTCTTCTTCTTCTTTGTTCTTCTTCTACATCTTCTCCTTCTTTTTCTTTCTTTCTTTCTTCTTTCATCTTCTTTATTCTTTATTTTCTTTCATCTTCTTCTTTCTTCTTCATCTTCGTGGTTCTTATCTTTCTTCTTCTTCTTTTTCTTCTTCTTCATTATACTCCTTTTTTCTTGTTCTTTCTCCTTCTTCTTCTTCCTCTTCTTCTTCTTCTTCTTCTGAATCTTCCTCATATTCTTCTACTTCTTCTTGTTCTTCTTCTTCCTTTTCTTCTTAGCCTTCTTGCTTCTTTGCTCTTCTTGTTCCTTCTTCTCCTTTCATCTTTATTTGTATTTTTTATTCTTCTTTCTTTTCCTTCTTATTCTTCTTCTTCTTCAACATCTTCTTCTTCTTGTTGTTGTTCTTCTTTCTTCTTCTTCTTCTTCTTCTTCTTCTTCTTCTTCTTGTTTCTTCTTCTTCTTCTTCTTTCTTCCTCTTCTTCATTTTCTTCTTGCTCCTTCTTCTCCTTCTTCTCCATCTTTCTTCTTCTTCTTTCTTCTTCTTCTTCCTTCTTTATCGTTCTTCTTCTTCTTCTTCTTCTTCTTCTTCTTATTCTTCGCCTTCTTCTTCTTTCTTCTACTCTTGTTCTTCTTTTTCTTTTATCTTCTTCTTCTTCATCAAGTTCATTCTTCTCCTTCTTCTTTTTCCTCTTCTCCTTCATCTCATTTTTTTTTCCTCTTCTTGCTTCTTCTCCTTGTTATTGTTCTTCTTCTTCTTCAATCTTCTTCTTCTTCATTATTCTTTTTTTTTTCTTCTACTCCTTTTTCTTC
Source organism: Vanilla planifolia (assembly GCA_023846275.1). Classification (NCBI taxonomy): domain Eukaryota; kingdom Viridiplantae; phylum Streptophyta; class Magnoliopsida; order Asparagales; family Orchidaceae; genus Vanilla; species Vanilla planifolia. The sequence goes on from JAIUJO010003006.1 coordinate 30,548, forward strand.
TTTTTCATTCTTCTTCTTGCTCTTGTTCTTCTTCTTCTTCTTCTTCTTCTTCTTCTTCTTCCTCTTTTTTTCTTTCTTGTTCTTCTTTCTTCTTCATCCACTTTCTCTTCATGCTTCTTCTTCTATTTATTTTTCTTCATTCCTCATTATTCTTTCTTCTTCTACTTTTTTCTCTTTTGCTTCCTCTACTTCTTCTTCTTTTATTATTATTCTTCTTTCTTTCTTTCTTATTCTTCAACTACTTCTTTCTCCATCTTCTTCTTCTTCTTCTTCTTCTTCTTCATTTTCTTTCTTCTTCTTTTTTTCTCTTCTTCTTTCCTTTTCTTCTTCTTTCTTCTTCTTTCTACTTCTTTTTTCTTCTTCTTCATTGTTTTTTTTTTCTTCTTCATTTTCCTTCTTCGTCTTCTTTCTTCTTCTCCTTCATCTTTATCTTTCTTCTTCTTCTTCTTCTTCTTCTTCTTTCCTTCTTCCTTCATCTTTCTTCTTCCTTTTCTTTTTTTTTTCTTCTTTCATCTTCTTCCTCTTCTTCTTTTTCCTTTTTTTCTTCTTGTTCTTTTTCTTCTTCCTCTTCTTTCTTCTTCTTCTTCTTCTTTATTTTCTTTTTCTTCTTTCAACTTCTTCTTCCTCTTCTTCTTTCTTCTACTTTCTTCTATGTTCTTCGTTCTTCTTCTTCTTCATTCTCCATTTTCTTTCTTCTACTTCTTCTACCTTCTTCTTCTTCTTCTTCTTCTTCTTCTTCTTCTTCTTCTTCTTTTTTCTTCCCCTTCTTCTTTCATCTTCTTCATCTTCTTTCTTCTTCTTTCTTCTTCTTCTTCTTCTTTCTTCTTCTTGTTGTTTCTTCTTTTTCTTTGTCTTCATCATCTTTCTTCTTCTTTCTTCTTCTTCTTCTTTATTCTTCTTCTACATCTTCTACTTCATTTTCTTTCTTTCTTTCTTCTTTCATCTTCTTTCTTCTTTATTTTCATTCATCTTCTTCTTTCTTCTTCTTCGTTATACTCCTTTTTTCTTGTTCTTTCTGCTTCTTCTTCTTCCTCTTCTTCTTCTTCTTCTTCTTCTTCTTCTTCTTAATCTTCCTCATCTTCTTCTACTTCTTCTTGTTCTTCTTCTCCTTTTTTTCTTAGCCTTCTTACTTCTTTGCTCTTTTTGTTCCTTCTTCTCTTTTCATCTTTATTTGTATTTTTTATTCTTCTTTTTTTTCCTTCTTATTCTTCTTCTTCTACATCTTCTTCTTCTTCTTGTTCTTCTTTCTTCTTCTTCTTCTTCTTCTTCTTCTTCTTCTTCTTCTTCTTTCTTCTTCTTCTTCTTCTTCTTCTTCTTCTTCTTCTTTCTTCTTCTCTTTCTTCTTCTTCTTCCTCTTTCTTCCTCTTCTTCTTTTTCTTCTTGCTCCTTCTTCTCCTTCTTCTCCATCTTTCTTCTTCTTCTTTCTTCTTCTTCTTTCTTCTTCTTTCTTCTTCTTCTTTCTTCTTCTTTCTTCTTCTTCTTCTTCCTTCTTTATCGTTCTTCTTCTTCTTCTTTTTCTTCTTCTTATTCTTCCTCTTCTTCTTCTTCTTTCTTCTACTTCTTGTTCTTTTTCTTTTATCTTCTTCTTCTTCTTCTTCTTCGTCATGTTCATTCTTCTCCTTCTTCTTTTTCATCTTCTCCTTCGTCTCCTTTTTTTCATCTTCATGCTTCTTCTCCTTGTTATTGTTCTTCTTCTTCATTATTCTTTTTGTTTCTTCTACTCTTTCTTTTTCTTCTTTTTCTTTCTTCTTCTTGCTCTTGTTCTTCTTCTTCTTCTTCTTCTTCTTCCTCCTCTTTTTTTCTTTCTTGTTCTTCTTTCTTCTTCATCCACTTTCTCTTCATCCATCTTCTTCTATTTATTTTTCTTCATTCTTCATTATTCTTTCTTCTTCTACTTTTTTCTCTTTTGCTTACTCTTCTTCTTCTTCTTTTACTATTATTCTTCTTTATTTCTTTCTTATTCTTCTACTACTTCTTTCTCCATCTTCCTCTTCTTCTTCTTCTTCTTCATTTTCTTTCTTCTTCTTTTTTTCTCTTCTTCTTTCCTTTTCTTCTTCTTTCTTCTTCTTTCTCCTTCTTTTTTCTTCTTATTCATTCTTTATTTTTCTTCTTCATTTTCCTTCTTTGTCTTCTTTCTTCTTCTTTTTTTCTCTTCTTCTTTCCTTTTCTTCTTGTTTCTTCATCTTTCTCCTTCTTTTTTCTTCTTCTTCATTCTTTATTTTTCTTCTTCATTTTCCTTCTTTGTCTTCTTTCTTCTTCTCCTTCTTCATCTTTATCTTTCTTCTTCTTCTTTCCTTCTTCCTTCTTCTTTCTTCTTCCTTTTCTTTCTTTTTCTTCTTCTTTCATCTTCTTCCTCTTCTTCTTTCCTCTTTTTCTTCTTCTTCTTTTTCTTATTTTTTCCTCATCTTCTATCTTCTTCTTCTTTCTTCTTCTTCTTCTTCTTTCTTCTTCTTCCTTCTTCTTCTTCTTCTTCTTCTTCTTCTTTCTTCTTCTTCTTCTTCTTCTTCTACTTATTCTTCTTCTTCTTCTTCTTCTTCTTCTCCTTCTTCTTCTTCTTTCTTCTTCTTTCATCTTCTTCCGCCATTTTTCTTTCTTCGTTTTCTTTTTTCTTCATCTTCGTTCTTCTTATATTTCTTCTTCTTCTTCATTCTACTTCTTCTTTCCTCTTCTTTTTCTTTTTCTTATTCTTTCTTCTACTTCTTCTTCTTCTTCTTCTTCTTCTTCTTCTTCTTCTTTTTCTTCTTTCCTCTTTTTCTTCTTCTTCTTTTTTCTTATTCTCCTAACTTTTTCTTCTTTCTTCTTCTTCTTTATTCTTCTTCTTGTTCTTCTTCTTCTTCTTCCTCGTCTTCTTCTTCTTCCTCTTCTTCTTCTCCCACTTTTTTTCTTCATGATCTTCTTCTTCTTCATCATCATCTTCGCCTTCTTCTTCTTCTTCTTCTTCTTCTTCTTTTCTTCTTTCCTCTTCTTCTTCTTCTTCTTTCTTCTTCTTCTTTTTTGTTATTCTCCTTACTTTTTCTTCTTTCTTCTTCTTCTTCTTCTTCTTCTTCTTCTTCTTCTTCTACTTCTTCTACTTCTGCTTCTTCTTCTCCATTTTCTTCTTCTTCTTCTTCTTTCTCTTCTTTCCTCTTTCTTCGTCTTATTCTTTCTTCCCTTTTCTTCATTTTTCTTATTTTATATTCTTCTTTCATTTTATATTTTTCTTCTTTTTTCTTCTTCTTCATCTTTCTTCTTCTTCTTCTTCTTCTTTCTTCTTTCTTCTTCCTTTTTCTTCTTCTTCTTTCTTCTTCTTCTTCTTCTTCTTCTTCTTCTTCTTCTTTCTTCTACTTCTTCTTCTCCTTTCTTCCTGTTCTTCTTTCCTCTTCTTCTTGTTCTTCTTGTTCTTGTTCTTGTTCTTCTTCATCTTCTATTTCTTCTTCCAGCTTCTTCTTCATCCTCTTCTTCTTTCTTCTTTTTCTTCTTTCTTCTTTTTCTTCTTTCTTCTTCTTCTTTCCCTTTCTTCTTCTTTATTCTTCTTCTTACTTCTTCTTTCTTCTTCCTCTTCTTCTTTTTTCTATTTTTTATCTCTTTCTTCATTCTTCTTCTTCCTCTTCTTCTTCTCTCCTCTTCTTCTTCTTTCTTCTTCTTCTTTGTTCTTCTTCTTCTTTCATCTTCTTCTTATTTCTTCTTCCACTTCTTTCTTCTTCATTCTTCTTGTTCTTTTTTCTTCTTCTTCCTTCTTCTTCTTCTTCTTCCTCTTCTTCTTCTTCTTTCTCTTCTTCATAATTCTTCTTCTTTCTTCTACTTCTTTCTTCTTCTTCTTCTTCATCACCATCTTCTTCTTGTTTTTGTTGTTCTTCTTCTTCTCTTTCTTCTTTCATCTTTTTCTTTTTCTTCTAATTATTGTTATTATTTTCCTTGTTCTTCTTCTTCTTCCCTCTTCTTCTTCTTTCCTTTTCTTCCTCTTTCATCTTCTTCTTCTTCTACTTACTTCTTCTTTCTTCTTTAACTTTCTTTTTCTTCTTCTTTGTTCTTCTTCTTCTTCTTCTTCTTCTTCTTCATCTTCTTTTTCTTCCTCTTCTTTCTTCATCTTCTTTTTCTTCCTCTTTTTTCTTCATCTTCTTCTTCTTCTTCTTCCTCATCTTTCTTTCTGTTCTTCTTTGTACTTTTTCTTGTTCTTCTTCTTTCTTTCTCTTCTTCTTTGTTCTTCTTCTTCTTCTTCTTCTTATTCTTATTCTTTATTCTTCTTCCTCTTCTTATTCTTCTTTTTTCTTATTGTTCTTCTTCTTCTACTTCCTTCTTTTTTCTTCTTCTTTCTTCTTTCTTTTTCTTCTTTCTTCTTCTTCTTCTTTCTTCTTCTTCTTATTATTTTTTCTTCTTCTTTCTTCTTAATCTTCTTCTTCTTCTTCTTCTTCTTTCTTCATCCATCTTTTCTTCTTTTTCTTTTTTCTTCTTAATTCTTTTGCTTTTTCTTCTTCTTCTATAATACTTTTCTTCTACTTCTTTGTTCTTTTTCTACTTCTTTTTCCTTCTCCTTATTCTACTTCTTTTTGTTCGTTTTCTTCTTCTTCTTCTTCATCATTCTTCTTCTTCTTCTTCTTCTTTCTTCTTCTTTATTAATATTCTTCTTTCTCCATTTTTTTTCTTCCTCTTCTTCTTCATCTTCTTCTTCTTCTTCATCTTTTTCTTCTCTTTCTTTCTTCTTATTCCTCTTCTTCTTCTTTCTTCTTCTTTTTCTTCTTCACCTTTCTTCTTCATTCTTCTTCATCATCATCATCTTCTTCTTCTTCTTCTTCTTCTTCTTCTTTATTATTCTTCTTCTTCTTCTCCTTTTTTCTTTTTCTTCTTCTCTCTTTTTCTTCTTCTTCTTTCTTCTTCTCTTTCTTCCACTTCTTTCCTCTTTCTTATTCTTCTTTCTTCTTCTTTCTTCTCCTTTCTTCTTTATGCTTATTCTTTCTTCTTCCTTCTTTCTTTTTCTCCTTTCTTCTTCTTCTTCTTCTACTACTACTTTTCTTTCTTCTTGTTTTTCTTCTTCTTTCATCTTCTACTTCTACTTCTTCTTTCTTCCTGTTCTTCTTTTTCTTCTTCTTCTTCTTCTTCTTTCCTAATCTTCTTCAAATTTCTTCTTCTTCATCTTCTTCTTTTTCTTCTTCTTCTTTCTTCTTCTTCTTTCTTCTTCTGCTTTTTTCATCCTCATCGTTACTTCTTCTTTCTTCTTCCTTTTCTTCTTTGATTTCTTCTTCCTCTTCTCTTCTTCATCTTCTTCTTCTTTCATCTACTTCCTCTTTTTATTCTTTCTTCTTGTTCTTATTTGCCTAATTTTTCTTCTTCTTCATTCTTCTTTTTCTTCTTCTTCTTTCTTCTTCATCTTTTCCTTCTTCTTTCTTCTTCTCCTAGTTCTTCTACCTCTTCTTCTTCTTCATTCTTCTTCTTTTACTTTCTTCTCCTTCTTTTTTCTTCTTCTCATTTCTTCTTCTTTTCTTTTTCTTTCTTCTTTTTCTTCTTCTTCTACTTCTTTTTCTTTCTTTTTCTTCTTTCTTCTTCATCTTCTTTCTTCTTATCCTTCTTCTTTCTTTTTATCGTTCTTCTTCTTCTTCTTTTCATTCTTCTTCATGCTTCTCTCTTCTTCTTCGTTCTTCTTCTTTCTTCCTCTTCTTCTTTTTCTTCTTCTTCTTCTTTATCTTCTTCCTTCCCTTCTTCTTCTTCTTCTTCTTCTTCTTCCCCTTCCTCTTTTTTTTCTTCTTTCTTCTTTTTTCTTCTTCTTCTTTTTCTTCGTCTTTTTCTTTTTTCTTTTTCTTCTTCTGCCTCTTTCCTCTCCTTCTTCATCTTCTTCATTCTTCTTCTTCTTCTTATTCTTCTGTTTCTTCTTTTTCTTCTTTCTTTTTCTCCTTCTTCTTCTTCTTTCTCCCTCTTCTTTTTTCTTCATCTTTCTTTTTCTTCTTCTTTCTTGTTCATCTTTCTTCTTCTTCTCCTTTCTTCTTCTTCTTCTTCTTCTTCTTTTTATTCTTCTACATCTTCTTCTTCTTCCTCTTCCACTTCATCTTCTTCTTCCTCTTCTTCTTCTTTCGCCTCTTTTGCTTCTTTTTCCTCTTCTTCCTTTTGTTCTTCTTCCTTATCATCTTCCTCTTTTTTTTTCTTCTTCTTTCTTCTTCTACTTCTACTACTTGTTCATCTTTTTTCTCCTTCTACTTCTTCATTTTCTTTTATCGCCTTCTTCTACCTCTTCTTTTTTTTCTCCTTCTTTCTTCATCTTTCTTCTTCTTCTAACTTCTTCTTCTTCATTTTTCCTTTTTACTCTTCATTTTCTTTCTTCTTCTTCTTTCTTCTTCGTCTTCTTCTTCATCTTCTTCCATTTTCTTCTTCAACTTCTTCGTGTTCTTTCATCTCCTCCTTCCTCTTCTTCATTCTTTTTCTTCTTTCTTCTTCTTCTTCTTTCGTCTTCTTCTTTTTCTTCTTTTTCCCTTTTCATGTTCTTTCTTTTCTTTTTTTCTGCTTCTTCTTCTTCTTCTTCTTCTTCTTCTTTCCTTTTTTTGTTTCTTTTTTTCCTTCTTCTTCTTCTTTCATCTTTATTCTTGTTCTTCTCTCTTTTTCTTCCTGTTTCTTCTACATCTTCTCTCTTTTTCTTTTTCTTCTTCATCTTTCTTCTTCTTTCATCTTTTTCTTCTTCTTTCTATCCTTTATTCTTCTTCTACTTCTTTTTCTTACTTCGTCTTTTATCTTCTTTCTTTCTGTTCTTCTTTTTCATTCTACTTCTTCTTACTTCTTCTTTTTTCTCCTTTCTCTTCTTCTTTTTTCTTCTACTTCTTCTTCTTCTTCTTCTTTTTCCCATTCTTTTTTCTTGCTCATATTCCTTCTTCTTCTTTCAAATTCTTCTTCTTCTTTCTTCTCCTTTCTTCTTCTTTCTTCTTCTTTCTCCTTTTTCTTCGTTCTTCATCTTTCTTCTTCTTCCTATTTCTTCTTCCTCTTCTTTCTTCCTCATTCTTCATGTTCTTCTTTCTTCTTTATCGTTCTTCTTTTTTTTCTTCTTCTTCTTCTTCTTCTTCTTCTTCTTTGTTCTTCTTCTTCTTCTTCTCTCTCTTCTTCTTCTTCGCCTTCTTCTTCTTCTTCTTCTTCTTCTTTTCTTCTTCTTCTACTTCTTTCTTCTTGTTTTTTTGTTTTATTTTCTTCTTTTTTAATCTTCTTTCTTCTTCTCCTTTCTTCTCCATCTTTTTTCATTCATCTTCTTCCTTCTTCTTTTTCTTTCTTCTACTTCTCTCTTCTTGGTCTTCTTTCTTCTTATCCTTCTTCTTCTTCTTCTTCTTCTTCTTCTTCTTCTTCTTCATTATACTTCTTTTGTTTTCCTTTTTCTTCTTTCTTCTTCTTTTTCTTCTTTTGTCTTCTTCTTTCTTCATTTTTTTCTTCTTTTTTCTCCTTCTTCTTCTTCTTCTTCTTCATATTCTTTATTCTTCTTCTTCTTCTTTTTTCTTCTTCTTCTTCTTCTTCTTCTTCTTCTTCTTTTTCTTCTTCTTCTTGTTTCTTCTTCTTCTTCTTCTTCTTCTTTCTTCTTCTTCTTTTTCTTCTTTCTTCTTCTTCTGTCTTTTGCTTTTCTTACTTTTTGTTCTTTCTTCTTCTTCTTTACTCTTTTTCTTCTTCTTCTTCTCTTCTTCTTCTTCTCTTCTTCTTCTTAAGCTTCTTCTTCTGCTTCTTCTTCTTTTTCTACTTCTTCTTCTTCTACCTCTTCTTCTTCTTCTTTCTTTTCTTCATTCTTCCTCTTCTTTCTTCTACTTCTTTCTTCTTCTTCTTCATCATCATCACCATCTTCTACTTGTTTTTGTTGTTCTTCTTCTTCTTCTCCATCTTCTTCTTTCACCTTCTTCTTCTTCAAATTATTATTATTATTTTCCTTCGTCTTCTTCTTCTTTATTCTTCTTCTTCTTTCCTATTCTTCCTCTTTCATCTTCTTCTTGTTCTACTTTCTTCTTCTACCTTCTTCAACTTTCTTTTTCTTCTTCTTTGTCCTTCTTCTGTTCCTTCTTCTTCTTCTTCTTCTTCTTCTTCTTCTTGTTCTACTTTCTTCTTCTACCTTCTTCAACTTTCTTTTTCTTCTTCTTTGTCCTTCTTCTGTTCCTTCTTCTTCTTCTTCTTCTTCTTCTTCATCTTCTTCTTCTTCCTCTTCTTTCCTTCTTCTTCTTCTTCATCATCATTCTTTTTCTTCTTCTTTGTTCTTCTTCTCCTTCTTCTTCTTCTTCTTCTTCTTCTTTCTTCTTCTTCTTCATCTTCTTCTTCTTTCTTCATCTTTTTCTTCTTCTTCTTCTTCTACTACTTTTTTCTTCTTCTTCTACTTTTTTCTTCTTCTTCTCTATCTTCTTCTTCTTTTTTCTTCTTCTTCTTCTTTCTTCTTCTTCTTCTTTCATCTTCTTCTTTCTTCTTCTTCTTTCTTCTTCTTCTTCTTCTTTCTTCTTCTATCTTCTTCTTCTATCTTCTTCTTCTTCTTCTTCTTCTTCTTTTTCTCCTTCTCCTTTTTTATTCTTCTTATTCTTCTTCATTTTCTTCTTGCCTCTTCTTCTTGTTCTTCTTCTTCTTCTTCTTCTCTCTTCTTTTCCTTCTTCTTTCTTCTTCTTTTTTCTACTTATTCTTCATTCTTCTTCTTCTTCTTTTTTCTATCACTTCTTCTTTTTCTTCTTCTTCTTTCTTCTTCTTATTTCTTCTTCTTCTTTCTTCTTCTTCTATTTTCTGCTTCCTCTTCTTCCTTCTTTCTTCTTCTTCTTCTTCTTTCTTCTTCTTTTTCTTCTTTCTTCTTCTTAGTCTTCTTCTTCTTCTTCATCTTCTTTCTTCTTGTATTCTTTTTCTTTATTTTTTTTTCTTTCTTCTCCTTCATTCATCTTTTTTCTTCTTCTTTCTTGTTAATCTTCTTTCTGCTTATCCTTCTTCTTCTTCTTCTTCTTCTTTATTTTATTTTTTCTTTCGTCTTCTTCTTCTTCTTCATTCTTCTTCTTCTTCTTCTTTCTTCTTATTCTTCTTGTTCTTCATCTTGTTCTTCTTCTTCTTTTTCTTCTTCTTCTTTCTTCGTCTTCTTTAAGTTTTTCTTCTACTTCTTCTTCTACTTGTTCTTCTTTCTTCATATGCTTCTTCTGCTTCTTTCATCTACTTCTTCTTGCTTCTTGTGCTTTCTTCATCTATCTTCTTCTTCTTTGTTTTTCTTCTTTGTAGTTCTTGTTTCATCTTCTTTTTCTTCCTTCTCTTTTTTTTTCTTCTTCCTCTTCTTCTTCTTCTTCTTCTTCTTTCAAATTCTTTTTATGCTTCTTCTTTATACATCTTGTTCTTCTTATTCTTCTTCTTCTACTACTACTACTTCTTTTATATTCTTCTTCTTCTTTCCTCTTCTTCTTCCTTCTTCTTCTATCTTCTACTTTCTTCTTCATCTTCTATCTTCTTCTTCTTCTTCTTCTTCTTCTTCTTCTTTGAATTCTTCTTGCTCTTCTTCTTCCTATTCATCATCTACTTCTTCTTCTTCTTCTTCTTCTTCTTCTATTCTTCTTCTTCTTTTTCCTCTTCTATCCTCTTTCTTCTTCTTCTTCTTCTTCTTTCTTCTCTTTTGTTCTTTTTTCTTCTTCTTTCTTTTCTTTCTTTTTTCTTTTTCTTTTTTTTTTTTTTCTTCTTTCTTCATCATCATCTTTTTTCTTCTACTATTTTCTTCTTCTTCTTCTTCTTCTTCTCGTACTTCTTTCTTCTTCTTTTTCTTCTTTTTCTTCTTTTTTCTTCTTCATCTTCTTTTTCTTCTTCGTCTACTTCTTCTTTCCCCTTATATCTACTGGTTATTTCTTCTTTTTGTTTTTTCTTCTTCTTCCTTTTCTTTTTTCTTTTTCTTTTCTTTCTTCTTCTTCTTTCTTGCTCTTTTTATTTCTTCTTCTTCTTTCTTCATCATCTTCTTTCCTCTTATCTTTCTTCTTCATCTTCTTCTTATTTTTCTTCACTCTTATTCTTTCTTCTCCTTCTTGTTTTGCTTCTTTTTTCTACTACTACTTCTTCTTCTTCTTCTTCTTTCTTCTTCTCCTTTTTCTTTTTCTTCTTTCTTCATCATCTTCTTTCTTCTTATCTTTCTTCTTCATCTTCTTCTTATTTTTCTTCATTCTTCTTCTTTCTTCTCTGTCTTGTGTTGCTTCTTTTTTCTACTACTTCTTCTTCTTCTTCTTCTTCTTTCTTCTTCTCCTTTTTCTTCTTCTTCTTTATTCTAATTCTTCTTCTTCTTTCTTCTTCTTCTACTTTCCCCTTCTTCTTTCTTCTTCTTTTTCTTTTAACAACTTTTTCCTTCATCTTCTTTTTTTTTCATCTTCCTTCTCCTTCTTTTTTCTATTTCTTCTTTCTTCCTCTTCCTCTTTTTATTCTTCTTCTTATTTTTCTTCTTCTTCTTCTTCTTTCTTTTCCTTTTTCATTCATCTTCTTCTTTCTTCTTCTTCTTTCTTCTTCTTCTTTCTTCTTCTCCTTCTTCTTTCTTCTTCATTATTCTTCTTCTTTCTTCTTCTTTTTCTTCTTCCATCTTCTTTTTCTTCTTCTTCTTCTCTGTTTCTTCTTCTTCTTTTTCTTCTTCTTCTTCTTTTTCTTCGTCTTCTTTCTTCTTCTTTAAGCTTCTTCTTACTTCATTCTTCTTCTTTTTCTTTCTTCTTTTTCTTTCTTCTTCTTCTTTCTTCTTTTTCTTCTTGCTTGTTCTTCATCTTCTTTTTCTTCCTTTTCTTCTTCTTTCTTCTTCTTCTTCATCTTATTCTTCTTTCTTCACCTTTTTCTTCTTCTACTTTTTTCTTCTTCTCATTCTTGTTCTTCTTCTTTCTTTTTTTTGTCCATCTTTTTCTTTTTTCTTCTTCTTTCTTCTTCCTTTTTCTTCATCTTCTTCTATCTTATTCTTCACTCTTCTTCATCTTCTTCCTTCTTCTACCTCTTCTTCATCTCCTTCTTCTTCTTCTTCTTCTTCTTCTTCTTCCTCTTCTTCTTCTTTCTTCTTATTTCTTCTTCCCGTTCTTTTTTCTTCTTTCTTCTTGTTTTTTGCTTTTCTTCTTTCTTCTTCTTTCTTCTTCTTCTTCTTCTTCTCCGTCTTCTCCTTCTTTCTTCTTTTTCTTCTTCTTTTTCTTCTTCTTCTCCTTTCTTCTTCCTCTTTCTTCTGCTTACTCTTCTTCTTCATTCTTCTTCGTCATCATCTTCTTCTTCTTATTCGTCTTTCTTTTTCTTCTTCTTCTTCTCTCTTCCTCTCCTTCTTCTTCCCACTTCTTCTCTTTCTTCTTCTTCTTTCTTCTTCATCTTCTTCTTTCTTCTTCGCTCTTCTTCTTCTTTATTCTTCTTATTTCTTCTTCCCATTCTCCCTTCTTCTTTCTTCTCATTCTTCTTTTTCTTTATCTTCTTTTTCTTCTTCTTCTTCTTCTTCTTTTTCTTCTTCTTCTTCTTTCTTCTTCTCCTTCTTCTTCCTCTTTCTTCTTCTTCTTTCTTCTTATTCTTCTTTCTTCTTCTTCATTCTTTTTCTTTCATCTTCTTCTTCTTCTCCATCTTCTTCTTCTTCTTCTTCCTCTTCTTTTTCTTCTTCTTTAGTCTTTTTTCTTTTTCCACTTTTTCTTCTTCTTTTTTTTCTTCTTCTTCTACTTCTTCTTCCTCTTCCTTCTTCTTCCTCTTCTTCATTTTTCTTTTTCTACTTCTTCTTCTTCTTTTTCTTCTTCTTCTTCTTTCTTCTTCTCCTACATCATCTTTCATCTTTTTCTTTCTTCTTTTTTCTTCTTCTTCTTCTTTCTTCTTCTTCTTTCTTCTTCTTCTTCTTTTTCTTCTTCTTGTGCTTTTTCTACTTCTTGTTCCTCTTCTTCTTCTTCCTCTTCTTCTTCTTCCTCTTCTTCTTCTTCTTCTTTCTGTTCTATCTCTTTTTCTTCTTCTTCTTCTTCAACTTCCACTTCATCTTCTACTTCTTCTTTCCTCTTCTTCTTCTTTTTTCTTCTTCTTTCTTCATCCTCTTCTTTCTTTCTTCTTCTTCTATTTCTTTTTTTTCATCTTCTTCTACTTCTTCTTCCTCTTTCTTGTTCTTATTTTTCTTCTTCATTCTTCTTCCTCTACTTCTTCTTCTTTCTTCTTATTCTATTACTTCTTCTTCTTTCTTCTTCTCCTTCTTCATCTTTATTCTTCTTCTTCATCATCTTTCTTCTCCTTCTTTCTTCCTTCTCTTCTTTCTTTTTCTTCTTCTTCTTCTTTTTCTTCTTCTTCTTCCTCTTCTTCTTCTTCTTCCTCCACCTCTTCTTCTTCTTCCTCTTCTTCTTCTTCTTTCTCTTCTACCTCTTGTTCATCTTCTTCTTCTTATTCTCCTTCTTCTTTTTCTTCTTCTTCTTTTTCTTCTTCTTCTTTCTTCCTCTTATTCTTTCTTCTTCTTTCCTCTTCTTCTTTTTCTATTTTCTTCTTTCCTCTTCTTCTTTTTCTATCTTCTTCATTCCTCTTCTTCTTATTTCTTCTTCCTTTTCTTTCTTCTTTTTTCTTCTTGTTCTTCTTTTTCTTCTTCTTTCTTCTTCATTCTTTTTCTTCTTCTTCTCCTTCTTCTTATTCTTCTTCTTCTTCTTCTTCCTTCTTCTTTTTTCTTCTTTTTCTTTTTCTTCTTCTTTATCTTTTTCTTCTTCTTGTTCTTCCTCTTTCTTCTTCTTCCTCTTCTTCCTCTTCAATCTTCTTCTTCTTCTTCTTCTTCTTCTTCTTTCTTCTTCTTCTTCTTCTTCTTCTTCTCTCTTCTTCTACTTTCTTCTTCTTCTTCTTTCTTCTTCTTCTTTCTTCTTCTTTTTTCTTCTTCTTTCTTCTTTCTTTTTCTTCTTCTTCTTATTCTTCTTCTTCTTCTTCTTTTTCCTCTTCTTCTCCTTCTTCAACTTCTTTCTTCTTTTTCTTCTACTTTTTCTTCTTCTATTTCATCCTCTTCCACTTCTTCTTCCTCATTCTTCTTCTTCCTTTTCTTCTTCATTCTTCTTCTTCTTCTTCTTTTTCTTCTACTTTCTTCTTCTTCTTCTCCATCTTCTTTCTTCTTGTCCTTCTTCTTAATGCTTTTTTTTTTCTTCTTGTTTCTTCTTCTTCTTCTTTTTTCTTGTTTCTTCTTTTTCTTCTTCCTTCTTCTTTCTCTTCTTCTTCTTCTTCTTCTATTTCTTCTTCATCTTCTTCTTCTTCTTCTTCTTCCCCTTCTTCTTCTTCCTTTTCTTCTTCTTCCTCTTCTACCACTTTTTCATCTTCTTCTTCGTCTTCCACTTCTTCTTCTTCTTCTTTCGTCTTCTTCTTCTTTCTTCATCTTTCTTCTTCTTCTTCTCTTTCTCTTCTTCTTCTTTTTGTTCTTCTTCTACTTCTTCTTCCTCTTTCTTCTTCTTATTTTTTCTCCTTCATTCTTCTTCTTCATCTTCTTCTTCATCTTTCTTCTTGTTCTTCTTCTTCTTCTTCTTCTTTCTTCTTCTCCTTCTTATTCTTCTTTTTTCTTCTTCTTTCTTCATCTTGTTTCTTCTTCTTTCTCCTCCTTCTTCCTTCTTCTCCTTCATCTTTCTTCTTCTTCTTCTTCTTCTTCTTCTTCTTCTTCTTCTTCCTCTTCTACTTCTTCTTCCTTTTCTTCTTCTTACACCTCTTCTACCTCTTGTTTTTCTTCTTCTTAATCTTCCTCTTCTTCTTCTTCTTCTCCTCCTCCTTCTCCTTCTTCCCCTCCTTTTTCTTCTTCTTCTTCATCTTCTTCTTCTTCCTCTTCGATTTCTTTTTCTTCTTCCTCTTCTTCTCCTTCTTCTTCTTCTATTACTTCTTCCACTTTATTCTTCTTTCTCTTCTTCTTCATTATTATTATTATTGTTCTTCTTCTCCTTCTCCTTCTTTCTTCTTCTTCTTTCTTCTTCTACTTTTTCATCTTCTTCTTCATTTTTCTTCCCCTCCCTCTACTTCATTTTTCTTCTTTTTCTTCTTTTTCTTTTTCTTTCTTCTTCTTCTACTTCTTTCTTTTTCTGCTTCTTTTTCTTCTTCTTCTTATTCTTCTTCTTCTTCTTCTTCTTCTTCTTCTTCTTCCTCTTCTTCTTCTTTCTCCTCTTCTTGTTCATCTTCCTCTTCTACCTCTTGTTCTTCTTCTTCTTCATCTTCCTCTTCTTCTTCTTCTTCTTCTTCTTCATCTTCTTCTTCTTTCTTCCTCTTATTCCTTCTTTCTTCTTTTTTGTTCTTTCTTCTTCTTTTTTCTTCTTCCTCTTCTTTCTTCTTCTTTCTTCTTGTACTTCTTTATTCTTCTTCTTCTTCTCCTTCTTTCTTATCTTTTCTTCTTCTTCATTTTCTTTTTTTTCTTTTTCTTCTTATTCTTCTTCTTCTTCTTCTTCTATCTTCTTCTTTTTCTTCTTCTTCTTCTTTTTCTTTTTCTTCTTCTTCTATTTATTCTTTCATCTTCTTCTTCTTCTTCTTTCACCTTCTTCTTTCTTTTTCTACTTTTTTCATCTTCTTTCTTCTTCTCCTCCTTTCTTCTTTTTCTTCTTCTTCTTCTTCTTCCATCTTCTTTCATCTTCTTTCTTTTTCTTCTTTTTTCATCTTCTTTCTTCTTCTTCTCCTTTCTTCTTTTACTTCTTCTTCTTCTTCTTCTTCTTCTTCTTCTTCCTCTTCTACTTCTTTTTCCTCTTATGTTACTTCTTCTTCTCCTCCTTTTTCTACTTCTTCTTCTTCTTCTCTTCTTTCTTCTTCTTCTTTCTTCTTCATCTTCTTTCTTCCTATCCTTCGACATTTTTTTTATTCTTCTTTCTTGTTCTTCTTCATCTTCTTCTTCTTCTTTCTTCTTCTTCCTTCTTTATCATAATCATCTTCTTTTTCTTTTTCTTCTTATTCTTCTTCTGCTTTCTTCTTCTTCTTCACCTTTCTTCCTCTTTTGTTCTTGTTTCTATTTTTTCATCTTTCATCTTCTTCATTCTTCTTCTTCTTCTTTCTTCTTCTACTTCTTTTTCTTCTTCTTTTTCTTCTTCTTTGTCTACTTCTTCCTCTTCTTCAATTTCTTCCTTTTTTTCCTCTTCTTCCTCTTCTTCTTCTTCTTCTTCTTCTACTTCTTCTATCTTTTTCTTCTTCTTCTTCATCTTTCATCTTCTTCTTCTTCCTCTTTATCTTTCTTCTTTTTCTTCTTTCTTCTTCTTCTTCTTTCTTCTTTTTCTTCTTACTTCTTCATCTTTCTTCTTCTACTTATTTCTTCTTCTTTCTTCCTCTTCTTCGTCTTTCTTCTTCATCCTCTTCTTCTTCTACTTATTTTTCTTCTTTTTCTTCCTCTTCTTGTTCTTTCTTCCTCTTATTCTATCTTCTTCTTCTCTCCTCTTCTTCTTTTCATTCTTCTTCTTTCTTCTTCTTCTTATTTCTTCTTCTTATTTCTTCTTCCTCTTCTTTCATTTTCTTTCACCTTGGTCTTCTTTTCTCTTCTTCTTTTTCTTCTTCTTCTTCTTCTTATTCTTTCTTCTTTTCACTTCTTCTTTTTCTTCTTCTTCTTCCTCTTCCATTATCTTCTTCTTCCTCATTTTTCTTCCTGTGCTCCTTCTTCTTCATCTTTCTTCTTCTTCTTCTTTTTCTTCTTCTTTCTTCATCTCCTTCTTCTACTTCTTTCTTCTTCATCTTTCTTCTTCTTCTTTATTCTTCTTCTTCTTTGTTCTTCTTTCTACTTCTTCTTCTTCTTCTTCTTCTTCTTCGTCTTCTTCTTCTTCTTCTTCTACCTCCCTTTCTTCTTCTTCATCTTCCTTTTCTTCTTCTTCTTCTTCTTCTTCTTCTTTTTCTTCTTGTTCTTAATCTTTCTTCCACTTATTCTTTCTTCTTTCCTCTTCTACTTCATCTTTCTTCTTCTTCTTTCTCTTCTTCTTATTCTTCCTTTTTGTTCTACTTCTTTTTCTTCTTCATTTTCTTCTTCTTCTTCTTCTTCCTCCCCTTTCTTATTCTACTTCTTCTTCTCCTTCTTCTTCTTCATTCTTCTTCCTATTTTTCTTCTTTCTCCCTTTTCTTCATCTTCCTTATCTTTTGTCTTCTTCTACTTTTTCTTCTTGTTCGTTCGTCTTCTTCTTCTTTCCTCTTCTTCTTTTTTCTTCTTCTTTCTTTCTTCTTCTTCTTCTTCTTCTTCAACTTCTACTTCTTCCTCTCTTCCTCTTGTTCTTCTTCTTCTTCATCTTCCTCTTCTTCTTCTTCTATTTCTTCTTCTTCATCTTCTTCTTCTTTTTCTTCTTCTTCATCTTTTTCTTCTTCTTCTTCTTCTTCTTCTTCTTCTTAGTCGTCTTCTTCTTCTTTTGCTTCTTCTTCTTTCTTCTTCTTCTTCTTCTTCTTTTTCTTCTTCTTTCTACTTCTTCTTTCTTCATCTTCCAATTTCCTCTTATCCTTCATCTTCGTTGTTCTTGTTTTTCTTCTTTCTTCTTTCATCTTTTCCTTCTTCTTCTTCTTCTTCTTCTTCTTCTTCTTCTTATTATTCTTCTTCTTTTTCTTCTACTTCTTTTTTCTTCTTCTTCTTCATCTTCTTCATCTTCTTCTTCTTCTTCTTCTTTCTGTTTCTTCTTCTTCTGCAACTTTCTTCTTCTTCTACTTCTATTTCTTCATCTTCTTCTTCTTCTGCCTCAACTTTTTCTTCTTCTTTATTCTTCTTCTTCTTCTTCTTCTTTTTCTTACTTTTCTTATTCTTCTTCTCCTTTGTTGTTCTTCATCTTCTTCTTCTTTCTTCTTCTTTTTTCTTCTTTCTTCTTCTCCTTATTCTTCTTCTTCTTTATCTTCTTCTTCTTCTACTTTTTCCTCTTATTTTTCTTCTTCTTCTTCTTCTTCATCTTCTTCTTCTTCTTCTTCTTTTTCTTTTTCTTCCTCTTCTTCTTTTTCTTCTTCTTCTTCTTCTTCTTCTTCTTCGTCTTCTTCTTTCTTTTTCTTCTTCTTCTTCTAGTTTCTTCTTGTTCTAGTTCTTCTTCTTCTTCTTGTTTCTTCTTCCTCTTCTTCTGGTTCTTCTTCTTCTCCTTTACTTCCGTTTGCATCTTTCTTCTTCTTGCTTCTTCTTTTTCTTCTTCTTCTTCTTTTTCTTCTTCTTCTTTCTTCTAGTTCTTATTCCTTCTTCATCTTCTTCTACTTCTTCTTCTTCTTTTTCTTCTTCTTCTGCATCTTCTTCTCCTTTCTTCTTTCTTCTTGTTCTTCTTCTTCTTTCTACTTCATCTTCTTTCTTCTTATTCTTATTTTTCTTCCTTTTTTCTTCTTCTACTTCTTTGTCCTTCTTAATTCTTCTCCTTCCTCTTCTTCTTTTTATTCTTCTTCTTCTTCTTCTTCTTCTTCTTGTTTTTTCACCTTTAAATTTCTTCTACTTCTTTCTTCTTCTTCTTCTTTCTTCTTCAACTTTCTTCTTCAGTCTTCTTGTTTTACTTCTTTCTTCTTCTTCATCTTTTTCTTCTTCTTCTTCTTCTTCTTCTTCTTCTTTTCATCATCATCATCTTCTTCTTCTTCTTCCTTCTTCTTCTTCTACTTCTACTTCAACTTTCTTCTTCATCACCTTCATCTTAATCTTCTTATTTCTTCTTCTTCTTCTTGTCCTTCTTTCTTCTTCTTCTTATTCTTTTCCTTTTTTCTTCTTCTTCTTCCTCTTCGTCTTCTTCATCTTCTTCTTCTTCGTTTTCTTCTTTTTCTTTCTTCTTTCTTCCTCTTTCTTCTCCTTCTTCTTTCTTCTTCATCTTTCTTCTCTTTTACTTGCTTCGTCTTCTTTCTTCTTAAGATTCTGTCTTCTTATCCTTCTTTTTATTTTTCTTCTTTTTTTCTATTTTTTTCTTTCTTCTTCTCCTTCTTCTTCTTCTTCTTATTTGGACTTCTTCATTATTTTTCTTCCTCTTCTTTTCTTCTTTTTCTACTTTCTTCTTTATTTTTCTTATGTTTTCTTCTTCTTGTTGTTTCTTTTTTTTCTTCTTTCTTCTTCCTCAACCTTTTTCTTCTTTCTTTTTCTTCTTCTTTCTTCTTCTTCTTCTTTCTTCTTCTTTCTTCTTCTTCTTCTTCTTCTTCTTCTTCTCTTTTCTTCTTCTTCTTCTTCTTTCTTCTTTTTGTTCTTCTTTTTCTTTCTTCTTCTTCTTTTTCCTCTTCTCCTTCATCTTCTATTTCTTCTTCTTGTTGTTGTTTTCTTCTTTCTTCTTTTTCTTCTTCTTTTATCTTCTTCTTTCTTCTTTTTTTTCTTCTTCTTCTTCTTCTTCTTCTTCTTCTTCTATCATCTTCTACTTATTCTTTTTCTTCTTTTTCTTTCCTTTTCTTCTTTTTCTTCTTCTTCTTCCTCTTCTTCTTCTTTCCTCATCTTCTTCTTTATCTTCTTTCATCTTCTTCTTCTGCCTCTTCTTCTTTCTTTTCCTTCTTTTTCTTCTTAGTTCTTCTTCTTCCTCATTCTTCTTCTTCTTCTTTCTTCTTTCTTCTTCATTTTCCTTCTTCTTCCTCTTCCTCTTCTTCTTCTTCTTCTTCTTCTTCTTTTTTCTTCCTCTTTTTCTTTCTTCTTCTTTATTCTTCTTCTTCTTCTTCTTTCTTATTCTTTCTTCTTCTTCTTGATTCTTCTTCTTGTTCTTTGGTATTCTTCTTCTTCTTCATCAACTTCTTCTTTTTTATTCTTCTTATTGTTCTTCTTCTTTTTTCCACTTCTTCTTTCCTCTTCTTCTATTTTCTTCTGCTCTTTTTTTTCTTCCTCTTCTTTCTTCTTCTTCTTCTTCTTCTTTCTTCATTCTTCTTCTTATATCTTATTCTTCTTTCTTTTTCTTCTTCTTCTTCTTCTTCTTCTTCTTTCCTCTTCTTCTTCATCTTCTTCTTCTTTCTTTTTCTCTTCTTCTTCCTCTTCTTCTTTCCTCTTCTACTTCTTCTTCTTCCTCTTCTTCTTCTTTCTTCTAATTCTTCCTCTTATTCTTCTTCTCCTACTTTTTTTTCTTCTTCTTCTTCTTTCTTCTTTCTTCTTGTTCTTCTCTTTTCTACTTCTTCTTTCTACTTCTTCTTCTTCTTTTTCTTCTTTTTCTTCTTCTTCTTCTTCCTTTTTGTTCTTCTTCTTCTTCTTCTTCTTCTTCTTCTTTCATCTTCCTCTTCTTCCTCTTCTTTCTTCTTTGTCTTTTTTCTTCTTCTTCTTTCTTACTCTTCTTCTTTCTTCTTCTTCGTCATACTTCTTCTTCCTCGTCTTCTTCTTCTTCTTTCTTCTTCTTTCATCTTCTTCTTCATTCTTCTTCTTCCTCTTCATCTTCTTCTTCTTATTCTTTTTCTTCTTCTTCTTCTTTTATCCCCATATTATTTCTTCTTCTTTCTTCTTCTTCTTCTTCTTCTTATTTTCTTATGGTATTTCTTCTTTATTCTTCTATCATCTTTTTCTTCTTCTTCTTCTTCTTATTTTTCTTCTTCTTCTTCTTTTCTTCATCTTGTCTTCTTCTTCTTCTTCTTCTTTCTTCCTCTTCTTCCTTTTCTTCTTGTCCTTTCTTTTTATTCTTTCTTTTTCTTTTTCTTTTCTCTTCTTCTTCTTCTTTTTCATCATCTTTTTCTTCCTCTTCTTTCATCTTTATCTTCTACTTCTTCTTTTTCTTCTTCTTCTTTCTTCTTCTTTTTTCTTCTTCTTTCAACATCTTCTTCTTCCTTCTTCTTTCTTCTTCTTTTTCTTGCTTCGTCTTCTTTCTTCTTAATATTCTTTCTTCTTGTACTTGTTTTTCTTTTTCTTATTTTTCATCTTTTTTCTTTTTCTTCTTTCTTCTTCTCCTTCTTTCTTCTTCTTCTTCCTCTTTCGTGTGTTCTTTTTTCTTCCTCTTCTTCTTACTTCTTTTTTCTTCTTTTTTCTTATTCTTTCTTCCTCATCTTTCTTTTTCTTCTTCTTTCTTCTTTCTCCATCTTTTTCTTCTTTCTTCTTCCTCTTCTTCTTCTTCTTTCTCTTCTTTCTTCTTCTTCTCTTTTATTGTTCTTCTTCTTCTTTCTTCTTTTTCTTCTTCTTCTTTCTTCTTTTTCTTCTTCTTTTTCTTTCTTCTTCTTCTTCTTCTTCTTTCTCTTCTTCTCCTTCTTCTTTCACTTCTTCTTCTTCTTCTTATTTCTTCTTCTTTTTTCCTCTTCTTGTTTGTTCTTCTTGTTTCTTCTTTCTTCTTCTTCTTCTTCTTCTTTTTCCTCTTTCATCTTCTTCTTTAACTTCTTCCTCTTCTTTCTTCTTCTTCTTCTTCTTTATCTTCTTTTTTTTCTTTCAACTTCTTCTTCTTTCTGTTCTTTTTCTCCTTCTTCACTTTTCTTCTTCATTCTTCTTCTTCTTCCTTCTCCATTTTCTTTCATCTACTTCTTCTACCTTGTTCCACTTCTTCTTTTTCTTCTTCTTCTTTCTTCCCCTTCTTTCATCTTCTTTCTTCTTCTTCATCTTCTTTCTTCTTCTTCTTTCTTCTTCTTCTTTTTCTTCTTCTTGTTCATCTTTCTTCTTCTTCTCCTTCTTTATTCTTCTTCTACTTCTTCTCCATCTTTCTTTCTTTCTTCTTTCATCTTCTTTCTTTCTTTCTTCTTTCATCTTCTTTCTTCTTTCTTTTTTTTCTTCTTCTTCTTTCTTCTTCGTCTTCGTTGTTCTTATCCTTCTTCTTCTTCTTTTTCTTCTTTTTCATTATACTCCTTTTTTCTTCTTCTTTCTCCTTCTTCTTCTTCCACTTCTTCTTCTTTTTCTTCTTCGTCTTCCTCTTCTTCTTCTACTTCTTTTTTTCTTCTTCTTCCTTTTCTTCTTACCCTTCTTTCCTGTTCCCTTTATTGTTCCTTCTTCTCCTTTCTTCTTTCTTTGTATTCGATATGCTTCTTCCTTCTTCTTTTTTCTTCTTCTTCTTCTTCTTCTTCTTCTTCTTCTACATCTTCTTCTTGTTGTTGTTCTTCTTCTTTTTTCTTCTTCTTCTTCTTCTTCTTCTTCTTCTTCTTCTTCTTTCTTCTTCTCCTTCTTCTTCTTCTTCTTCTTTCTCCATATTCTTCTTTTTCTTCTTGCTCCTTTTTTATCTTTCTTCTTCTTCTTTCTTCTTCTTCTTCTTTCTTCTTCATCATTCTTCTTCTTCCTCTTCTCCTTCTTCTTCTTCTTCTTCTTCTTCTTCTTCTTTTTCTTCTTCTTATTCTTCCTCTTCTTCTTCTTCTTTCTTCTACTTCTTCTTCTTCGTATTCTTTTATCTTCTTCTTCTTCTTCTTCGTCAACCTCATTCTTCTCCTTCTTCTTTTTCCTGTTCTTCCTTCGTCTCCTTCTTTTTCCTCTTCTTGCTTCCTCTCCTTGTTGTTGTTCTTCTTCTTCTTCCTCCTCATTCTTCTTCTTCTTCTTCATTCTTCTTATTTTTCTTCCACTCCTTTTTTTTCTTCTTCTTTTTCTTTCTTCTTCTTGCTCTTATTCTTGTTCTTCTTCTTCTTTTTGTTCTTCTTCTTCTTCTTCTTCTTCTTTTTCTTCTTCTTCCTTTTCTTTCTTGTTCTTCTTTCTTCTTCATCCACTTTCTTGTTATCCTTCTTCTTCTATTTATTCTTCTTCATTCTTCTTTATTCTTTCTTCTTCTTTCTTCTCTTTTGCTTTCTCTTCTTCTTCTTCTTTTACTATTCTTCTTCTTTCTTTCTTATTCTTCTACTACTTATTGTTTCTCCATCTTCTTCTTCTTCTTCTTCATTTTCTTTTATCTTCTACTTTTTTCTCTTCTTCTTTCCTTTTCTTCTTCTTTCTTCTTTCTTCTACTATTTTTTTCTTCTTCCTTCTTTATTTTTCTTCTTCATTTTCTTTCATCATCTTCATTCTTCCTCTTCTTCTTCTTCATCTTCTTTGTTCTTATTCATGTTCTTCTTCTTCTTCTTCTTCTTCTTTCGTGTCTTCTTTTTTCTTTCTCTTCTTTTTTCTTCTTCATCTTTCTTCTTCTTTTTCCTTATTCTTTCTTCCTCATCTATCTTTTTCTTTTTCTTTCTTCTTCCTCCATCTTTTTATTCTTTCTTCTTCTTCTTCTTCTTCTTCTTTCTTCTTCTTCTTTTTATTCTCCTCCATCTTCTTCTCTTTTCTTCTTCTTCTTCTTCTTCTTTATTCTTTTTCTTCTTCTTTTTCTTTCTTCTTCTTCTTCTTCTTCTTCTTCTTCTTCTTTCTCTTCTTCTCCTTCCTCTTCTACTTCTTCTTCTTCTTCTTATTCTTCTTATTTCTTCTTCTTTTTTCTTCTTCTTTTTTCTTCTTGTTTCTTCTTCTTTCTTCTTTCTTCTTCTTCTTTCTTCTTCTTCTTCTTCTTTTTCTTTCTTTTTCTTCTTCCTCTTCTTCTTCTTCTTTCTTATTCTTCTTTTTGTTCTTCCTCTTCAATCTTCTTCTTCTTCTTTTTCTTATTTTTCTTCTTTCAACTTCTTCTTCTTCATCTTCTTCTTTCTTCATCTCTTTTCTTCTTCTTTCTTCTTCTTCTTCGTTCTTCTTCTTCTTCTTCCTTCTTCTTTCTACTCCATTTTCTTTCTTCAACTTCTTTTACCTTCTTCTTCTTCTTCTTCTTCTTCTTTCTTCCTCCCCTTCTTCTTTCATCTTCTTTCTTCTTCTTCTTCGTCTTTCTTCTTTTCTTTTTCTTCTTTTTCCTCTTCTTCTTGTTTCTTCTTCTTGTTGTTTCTTCTTTTTCTTCTTTTTCTTCATCTTTCTTCTTCTTTTTTCTTCTTCTTCTTCTTTATTCTTCTTCTACTTCTTCTTCTTCTTCTTTCTTTCTTTCTTCTTTCATCTTATTTCTTCTTTATTTTTCTTCTTCTTCTTCTTTCTTCTTCATCTCTGTTGTTCTTACCCTTCTTCTTCTTCATTATACTCCTCTTTTCTTCTTCTTTCTCCTTCTTCTTCCCCTTCTTCTTTTTCTTCTTCTTTTTCTTCTTCTTCATCTTCTTCTTCTACTTCTTCTTCTTGTTCTTCTTTTTCCTTTTCTTCTTACCCTTCTTTCCTCTTTCCTCTTCTTGTTCCTTCTTCTCCTTTCTTCTTTCTTTGTATTCTTTATGCTTCTTTCTTTTTCTTTTTCTTCTTTCTTCTTCTTCTACATCTTCTTGTTGTTCTTCTTCTTCTTCTTTCTTCTTCGTCTTCTTCTTCTTCTTTCTTATGCTTTTCTTCTTTTTACATCTTTCTTCTTCATTATTAATTTTCTTTTTCTTTCTTCTTCTTCTTCTTCTTCTTCTTCTTCTTCTTCTTTCTTCTTTTTCTTCTTTCTTCTTGTTCTTGTTCCTTCTTCTTCTTCTTTCTACTTCTTTGTTCATCATCTTCTTATTGATCTTCTTCTTCTTCTTTCATGTACTTTTTCTCTCTTTCTTTCTTCCTTGTCTTCTTCCTTCTTCTTCTTCATTCTTCTTCTTCCTATTCTTCTACATCTTCTTCCTTCTTCTTCTTTTTTCTTCTTTTTCATTCTTCTTCTTCCTTTTCTTCTTCTTCTTCTTCTTCTCCTTCTTCTTCTTCTTTCTTCGTCTTATTATTTCTTCTTCCTCTTTCTTCTTCTTCTACTACTTTCTTTTAGATCTTTCTTCTTCATTCTTCAAGTTTTTCTTCTTTCTTCTTCTTCATGTTTTTCTTTTTCTTCTTCTACTTCTTCTTCATATTCTTCTTTTCTTTTTCTTCTTCTTCTTCTTCGTTCTTCTTCTTCTTCTTCTACTTCTACTTATACTTTCTTCTCTTCATCTTCTTCTTCTTCTTCTTCTTGTCCTTCTTTCTTCTTTTTCTTACTATTTCTTTTTCTTTTTTCTTCTTCTTCTTCCTCCTCTTTCTTCTTCATTGTTTTCTTCTTTTTCTTCTTCTTTCTTCTTCTTTCCTCTTCTTTCTTCTCCTTCTTCTTTCATCTTCATCATTCTTCTGTTTTTCTTGCTTCGTCTTCTTTCTTCTTAAGATTCTTCCTTATCCTTCTTTTCCTTTTTCTTCTTTTTCTTCTTTTTTTCTTTTTTTTTCTTTTTTCTTCTCCTTCTTCTTCTTCTTCTTCTACTTCTTTCGTCTTCTTCTTTATTTTTCTTCCTCTTCTATTTCTTCTTCTTTCTTCTTCCTCTACCTTTTTCTTTCTTCTTCTTTCTTCTTCTTCTTCTTCTTCTTCTTCTCTTTTCTTCATCTTCTTCTTTCTTCTTTTTGTTCTTCTTTTTTTTTCTTCATCTTCTTCCTTTTCCTCTTCTCCTTCATCTTCTATTTCTTCTTCTTCCTCTTCTTCTTTTTCTTCTTTCTTCTTTTTTCTTCTTCTTGTATCTTCTTCTTCTTTCTTCTTCTTTTTTTTCTTCTTCTTCTTCTTTTTCTTTCATCTTCTTCTTCTTCTTCTTCTTCTTCTTCTTCTTCTTTCCTCTTCTTCTTTTTCTTCTTCGTCTTCTTTTTTCTTAATCTTCTTTTTTATCTTCTTATTCTTCTTTCATCATCTTCTTCTTCCTCTTCTTCTTTCTTTTTCTTCTTTTTCTTCTTCTTTCTTCTTCTTTCTCTTTCTTCTTCTTCTTCCTTCTTCTTTCTTCTTCATTTTCTTTCTTCTTCTTCTAACTTCTTCCTCTTCTTCTTCTTCTCCTTCTTCTTTTTTCTCCCTGTTCTTCTTTCTTCTTCTTTATTCTTCTTCTTCTTCTTTCTTCTTCTTCTTTCTTCTTCTTCTTGATTCTCCTTCTTCTTCTTCGTCAACTTCTTCTTCTTCTTTCTTCTTCTTCATATTTTTCTTCTTTTTTCCACTTTTTCGTTCTTCTTCTTTTACTTTCTTCTGCTCTATTCTTTCTTCCTCTTTTTCTTTCTTCTTCTTCTTTCTTCATTCTTCTTCTTCTATGTTATTTTTCTTTTTACTTCTTCTTTGTCCATCTTCTTTTTCTTCTTTCTTCTACTTCATCTTCTTCTTCTTTCTTTTTCTCTTCTTCTTTCTCTTCTTCTTCTTCTTCTTCTTTATTCTTCTTCTATCTTCTTCTTCTTCTTCTTTCTTGTAGTTCTTCTTATTCTTCTTCTCTTACTTTTATTCTTCTTCTTCATTCTCTTCTTCTTCATTCTTCTTTCATCTTATTCTTCTTCTTCATATTCTTCTTTTTCTTCTTCTTCTTCTTCTTCTTCTTCTTTGTTCTTCTTCTTTTTCTACTTCTTCTTCTTTCATATTCTTTTTCTACCTCTTTTTTCTTCTATCTTCTTTTCTTCTTCTTCTTTCTAGTTCTTCTTTCTTCTTCTTCATTATTCTTCTACCTCTTCTTCTACTTCTTTTTCTTTCTTCTTCTTCTTCTTCTTCTTGTTCTTCTTTCTTCTTCTTCTTCTTCTTCTTCTTCTTTCTTCTTCTCCTTCTTCTTCGGCTTCTTCTTCTTCTTCCTTCTTCTTCTTCATCTTTTTCTTCTTTCATCTTCTTCTTCTTCTTCTTCATCTTCTCTCTTCCTTTTCTTCTTCTTCTTCTTGCCCTTCTTTCTTTTTGTTCTTTCTTTTTTTCTTTCTTTTCTTCTTTTTCTTCTTCTTCTTCTTCTTCTTCTTCTTCTGCTTCTTTTTCTTC
Source organism: Vanilla planifolia (assembly GCA_023846275.1). NCBI lineage: Eukaryota > Viridiplantae > Streptophyta > Magnoliopsida > Asparagales > Orchidaceae > Vanilla > Vanilla planifolia. The sequence goes on from JAIUJO010003006.1 coordinate 55,867, forward strand.
CTCCTCTTTCATCTTTATCTTCTTCTTCTTATTTTCTTCTTCTTTCATCTTCTTTTTTCTTCTTCTTTCTACTTCTTCTTCTTCCTTCTTCTTCTTTCTTCTTCTTTTTCTTGCTTGATCTTCTTTCTTCTTAATTTTCTTTCTTCTTTTACTTCTTTTACTTTTTCTTCTTTTTCTTTTTTTTTCTTTTTCTTCTTTCTCCTTCTCCTTCTTTCTTATTCTTCTTCTTCTTCTTCTTTCGTGTCCTCTTCTTTTTTCTACCTCTTCTTTTTTGTTCTTCTTCTATCTACTTCTTTTTCCTTATTCTTTCTTCCTCTTCTTTCTTTTTCTTCTTCTTTCTTCTTCCTCTATCTTTTTCTTCTTCCTTCTTCTCTTTCTTCTTCTTCTTCTTCTTTCTTCTTCTACTTTTTATTCTCCTTCTTCAACTTCTTCTCTTTCCTTCTTGTTCTTCTTTTTTCTTCTTTTTTTTCTTCTTTTTCTTTCTTTCTTCTTCTTCTTCTTCTTCTTTCTCTTATTCTCCTTCTTCTTCTACTTCTTCTACTTCTTATTTCTTCTTTTTTATTCTTCTTGTTTCTTCTTTTTTCTTCTTTCTTCTTCTTCTTCTTCTTTCTTCTTCTTCTTCTTCTTCTTCTTCTTCTTCTTTCTTCTTGTTCTTTTTCTTCTTCCTCTTCTTTCTTCTTCTTCTTTTTTATCTTCTTTTTCTTCTTTCGACTTCTTCTTCCTCTTCTTCTTTCTTCTTCTTCTTTTTATTCTTCTTCTTCATCTTCTTCTCTTTCCTTCTTGTTCTTCTTCTTTCTTCTTTTTTTTCTTCTTTTTCTTTCTTCTTCTTCTTCTTCTTCTTCTTTCTCTTATTCTCCTTCTTCTACTTCTTCTACTTCTTATTTCTTCTTCTTTTTTCTTCTTCTTGTTTCTTCTTCTTTCTTCTTCTTCTTCTTCTTCTTTCTTCTTCGTCTTCTTCTTCTTCTTCTTCTTCTTCTTCTTTCTTCTTGTTCTTTTTCTTCTTCCTCTTCTTTCTTCTTCTTCTTTATCTTCTTTTTCTTCTTTCAACTTCTTCTTCTTCCTCTTCTTCTTCTTTTTCTCTTTTCTTCTTCTTTCTCCTTTGTTCTTCGTTCTACTTCTTCTTCGTTCACCATTTTCTTTCTTCTACCTTCTTCTTAATCTTCTCTTTCTTCTTCTTCTTCTTCTTCTTCTTTTTCTTCCCCTTCTTCTTTCATCTTCTTTCTTCTTCTTTCTTCTTCTTCTTCTTGTTTCTTCTTGTTCTTTCTTCTTTTTCTTCTTCTACATTGTCTTTCTTCTTCTTTCTTCTTCTTCTTCTTCTTCTTCTTTATTCTTCTTCTACTTCTTCTCCTTCTTTTTCTTTCTTTCTTTCTTCTTTCATCTTCTTTCTTCTTTATTTTCTTTCTTCTTCTTCTTTCTTCTTCATCTTCATTTTTCTTATCTTTCTTTTTGTTCTTTTTCGTTATACTCCTTTTTTCTTGTTCTTTCTCCTTCTTCTTCTTCCTTTTCTTCTTCTTCTTCTTCTTCTCCTTAATCTTCATCATCTTCTTCTGCTTTTTCTTCTTGTTCTTCTTCTTCCTTTTCTTCTTAGCCTTCTTGCTTCTTTGCTCCTCTTGTTCCTTCTTCTCCTTTCATCTTTCTTTGTATTTTTTATTCTTCTTTCATTTCCTTCTTATTCTTCTTCTTCTTGTTGTTGTTCTTCTTTCTTCTTCTTCTTCTTCTTCTTCTTCTTTCTTCTTCTCCTTCTTCTTCTTCTTCTTCTTCTTGTTTCTTCTTCTCCTTCTTCTTCTTCTTTTTTCTTCCTCTTCTTCTTTTTCTTCTTGCTCCTTCTCCTTCTTCTTCATCTTTCTTCTTCTTCTTTCTTCTTCTTCTTCTTTCTTCTTTATCGTTCTTCTTCTTCTTCTTCTTCTTCTTCTTCTTCTTCTTATTCTTCCTCCTCTTCTTCTTTTTTCTTCTACTTCTTGTTCTTCTTTTTCGTTTATCTTGTTCTTCTTCTTCGTCAAGTTCATTCTTCTCCTTCTTCTTTTTCCTCTTCTCCTTCGTCTCCTTCTTTTTCCTCTTCTTGCTTCTTCTCCTTGTTATTGTTCTTCTTCTTCTTCTTCTTCAATCTTCTTCTTCTTCTTCATTCTTCTTATTTTTCTTCTACTCCTTTTTTTCTTTTTCTTTTTCTTTCTTCTTCTTGCTCTTGCTCTTCTCCTTCTTCTTCTTCTTCTTCTTCTTCTTCTTCTTCCTCTTCTTTTTCTTCCTCTTTTTTTCTTTCTTGTTCTTCTTTCTTCTTCATCCACTTTCTTTTCATCCTTCTTCTATTTATTTTTCTTCTTTCTTCATTATTCATTCTTCTTCTACTTTTTTCTCTTTTGCTTCCTCTTCTTCTTTTATTATTGTTCTTCTTTCTTTCTTTCTCATTCTTATACTACTTCTTTCTCCACCTTCTTTTTCTTCTTTTTCTTCTTCTTCTTCTTCATTTTCTTTCTTCTTCTTTTTTCTCTTCTTCTTTCCTTTTCTTCTTCTTTCTTCTTCTTCATTCTTTATTTTTCTTCTTCATTTTCCTTCTTTGTCTTCTTTCTTCTTCTCCTTCTTCTTCATCTTTATCTTCTTCTTCTTCTTCTTCTTCTTCTTCTTCTTCTTCTTCTTCTTCTTCTTCTTCTTCTTTTTCTTCTTCTTTCCTTCTTCCTTCTTCTTGCTTCTTCCTTTTCTTTCTTTTTCTTCTTCTTTCATCTTCTTCCTCTTCTTCTTTTTCCTCTTTTTCTTCTTCTTTTTCTTATTTTTTCCTCATCTTCTATCTTCTTCTTCTTTCTTCTTCTTCCTTCTTCTTCTTCTTCTTTCTTTTTCTTCTGATTACTTCTTCTTCTCTCTTCTTCTTTCCTCTTCTTTCTCTTTCTTCCTCTTTGTTCTTTTTCTTCTTCTTCTTCATCTTCTTCTTCTTCTTCTACATATTCTTCTTCTTCTTGTTCTTCTTCTTCTTCTTCCTTCATCTTTCATCTTCTTTCTCTATTTTTCTTTCTTCATTTTCTTTTTTCTTCATGTTCATTCTTCTTATATTTCTCCTTCTTCTTCATTCTACTTCTTCTTTTCTCTTCTTTTTCATTTTCTTCTTTGATCTTCTACTTCTTCTTCTTCTTCTTCTTCTTCTACTTCTTCTTCTACTTCTTTTTTTATCCTCTTTTTCTTCTTCTTCTTCTATTTTCTTATTCTTTTTTCTTATTCTCCATACTTTTTCTTCTTCTTCTTTATTCTTCTTCTTCTTCTTCTTTTCCTCTTCTTCTTCTTCTTCCTCTCCTTCTTCTCCCTCTTTATCTTCCTCATCATCTTCTTCTTCTTCATCATCATCTTCGCCTTCTTCTTCTTCTTCTTCTTTTTCTTCTTCTTCTTCTTCTTCTTCTTCTTCTTTTCTTCTTTCCACTTTTTCTTCTTCTTCTTCTTTCTTCTTCTTCTTTTTTATTATTCTCCTTACTTTTTCTTCTTTCTTCTTCTTCTTCTTCTTCTTCTTCTTCTTCTTCTTCTACTTCTTCTACTTCTGCTTCTTCTCTATTTTCTTCTTCTTCTTCTTCTTTCTCTTCTTTCCTCTTTCTTCTTCTTCTTCTTTCTTCCCTTTTCTTCATTTTTCTTATTCTATATTCTTCTTTCATTTTCTATTTTTCTTCTTTTTTCTTCTACTTCATCTTTCTTATTCTTCTTCTTCTTCCTCTTCTTCTTCTTTTTTCTTCTTTCTTCTTCCTCTTTCTTCTTCTTCTTTCTTCTTCTTCTTCTTCTTCTTCTTCTTTCTTCTACTTCTTGTTCTTCTTCTCCTTTCTTCCTGTTCTTCTTTCCTCTTCTTCTTGTTCTTCTTCTTCTTGTTCTTCTTCTTCTTGTTCTTGATCTTCTTCATCTTCTACTTCTTTCATCTTCTTCTTCATCCTCTTCTTATTTCTTCTTTTTCTTCTTTCTTCTTCTTCTTTCCCGTACTTCTTTATTCTTCTTCTTACTTCTTCTTTCTTCTTCTTCTTCTTTCCTCTTTTTTTATCTCTTACTTCATTCTTCTTCTTCCTCTTCTTCTTCTCTCCTCTTCTTCTTCTTTCTTCTTCTTCTTTGTTCTTCTTCTTTCATCTTTTTCTTATTTCTTCTTCTACTTCTTTCTTCTTCATTCTTCTTGCTCTTTTCTCTTCTTCTTCCTTCTTCTTCTTCTTCTTCCTCTTCTTCTTCTTCTTTCTCTTCTTAATTCTTCTTCTCCTTTCTTCTACTTCTTTCTTCTTCTTCTTCATCATCATCACCATCTTCTTCTTGTTTTTGTTGTTCTTCTTCTTCTCCTTCTTCTTCTTTCAACTTCTTCATCTTCTAATTATTATTATTATTTTTCTTCTTCTTCTTCTTCTTTCTTCTTATTTTTTCTTCTTCTTCTTCTTTCTTTTTCTTCCTTTTTCATCTTCTTCTTCTACTACTTACTTCTTTCTTCTTAAACTTTCTTTTCTTCTTTGTTCTTCTTCTCTTCTTCTTCTTCCTTTTCTTTATTCTTCTTTTTCTTCTTCTTCTTCTTCTTATTCTTTATTCTTCTTCCTCTTCTTCTTCTTCTTTTTTCTTGTTCTTCTTCTTCTTCTACTTCCTTCTTTTTTCTTCTTCTTTCTTCTTTCTTTTTCTTCTTTCTTCTTCTTCTTATTATTTTTTCTTCTTCTTTCTTCTTAATCTTCTTCTTCTTCTTCTTCTTCTTCTTTCTTTATCCATCTTTTTTCTTCTTCTTTCTTCTTCTTAATTCTTCTTCTTTTTTTTCTTCTTCTTCTATAATACTTTTCTTCTACTTCTTCTTTGTTCTTTTTCTTCTTCTTTTTCCTTCTCCTTATTCTTCTTCTTTTTGTTCTTTTTCTTCTTCTCCTTATCTACTTCTTCTTCTTCTTCATCATCATTCTTCTTCTTCTTCTTCTTTTTTCTTCTTTATTATCATTCTTCTTTCTCCTTTTTCTTCTACTTCTTCTTTTTCTTCATCTTCTTCTTCTTCTTCGTCTTTTTCTTCTCTTTCTTTCATCTTATTATTCTTCTTTTTCTTTCTTCTTTCTTTTCTTTTTCACCTTTCTTCTTCATTCTTCTTCTTCTTCTTCTTCTTCTTCTCCTCCTTTTTTTTCTTCTTCTCTCTTTTTCTTCTTCTTCTTTCTTCTTCTTCACTTACTTCTTTTTCTTCTTCTTCTTCTTCTTCTCTTTCTTCCTCTTCTTTCCTCTTTCTTCTTCTTCTTCTTTCTTCTTCTTTCTTCTCCTTTCTTCTTTATGCTTATTCTTTCTTCTTCCTTCTTTCTTTTTCTTCTTTCTTCTTCTTCTTCTTCTACTACTATTTTTTCTTTCTTCTTGTTCTTCTTCTTCTTTCATCTTCTAATTCTACTTCTTTCTTCCTGTTCTTCTTCTTTTTCTTCTTCTTCTTCTTTTTTGCTAATCTTCTTCTACTTTCTTCTTCTTCTTCTTCTTCTTCTTCTTCTTTCTTCTTCTTCTTTCTTCTTCTAGTTTTTTCTTCTTCATCGTTACTTCTTCTTTCTTCTTCTTTTTCTTCTTTTATTTCTTCTTCTTCTTCTTCTTCTTCTTCTTCTTCTTCATCTTCTTCTTCTTTCTTCTACTTCCTCTTTTTATTCTTTCTTCTTGTTCTTGTTTGCCTAATTCTTTCTTCTTCTTCATTCTTTTTTTTCTTCTTCTTCTTCTTTCTTCTTCATCTTTTTCTTCTTCTTTCTTCTCTCCTAGTTCTTCTACTTCTTCTTCTTCTTCATTCTTCTTCTTTTACTTTCTTCTCCTTCTTTTTTCTTCTTCTCGTTTCTTCTTCTTCTTCTTTTCTTCTTCTTTCTTCTTTTTCTTCTTATTCTTCTTCTTCTTCTTCTACTTCTACTTCTTCTTCTTCTTTTTCTTTCTTCTTCTTCTTTTTCTTTCTTCTTCTTCTTTCTTCTTCATCTTCTTTCTTCTTATCCTTCTTCTTTCTTTTTATTGTTCTTCTTCTTCTTCTTTTCATTCTTCTTCATTCTTCTCTCTTCTTCTTCGTTATTCTTCTTTCTTCTTCTTTTTCTTTTTCTTCTTCTTCTTCTCCTTTTTCTTCTTCCTTCCCTTCTTCTTCTTCTTCTTCTTCTACTTCTTCTTTTTTCTTTTTCTTCTTCTTTTTCTTCTTCTTGTTCTTCTTCTTCCTCTTTCCTCTCCTTCTTCATCTTCTTCATTCTTCTTCTTCTTCTTCTTCTTCTTCTTCTTTCTTGTTCTTCTTTTTCTTCTTTCTTTTTCTCCTTCTTCTTCTTCTTCTTTCTCCCTCTTCTTTCTTGTTCATCTTTCTTTTTCTTCTTCTTACTTTTTCTTCTTTCTTCTTCTTCTCCTTTCTTCTTCTTTTTCTTCTTTTTATCTTCTACTTCTTCTTCTTCTTCTTCTTCCACTTCATCTTCTTCTTCCTCTTCTTCTTTCGCCTCTTCTGCTACTTTTTCTTCTTCTTCCTTTTGTTCTTCTTCTTTATCATCTTCCTCTTCTTTTTCTTCTTCTTTCTTCTTCTACTTCTACTACTTGTTCATCTTCTTTCTCCTTCTACTTCTTCATTTTCTTTTATCGTCTTCTTCTACCTCTTCTTTTTTTCTCCTTCTTCCTTCTTCTTTCTTTTTCTTCTAACTTCTTCTTCCTTCTCCTTTTTTACTCTTCATTTTCTTTCTTCTCCTTCTTTCTTCTTCGTCTGCTCTTCATCTTCTTCCATCTTCTTCTTCGACTTCTTCGTGTTCTTTCATCTTCTCCTTCCTCTTCTTCTTTCTTTTTCTTCTTCTTTCTTCTTCTTTCTTCTTCTTCTTCTTTGTTCTTTTTTCTTCTTGATTTTCTTTCTTTTCTTTTTTTTTTCTGCTTCTTCTTCTTCTTCTTCTTCTTTCCTCTTTTTGTTTCTTGTTTTCCTTCTTCTTCTTCTTCTTCTTCTTTTTGTTTCTTCTTCATCATTATTCTTGTTCTTCTCTGTTTTTCTTCTTGTTTCTTCTGCCTCTTCTCTCTTTTTCTTTTTCTTCTTCATCTTTCTTCTTTCTTCTTTTTCTTCTTCTTCCTCTTCTTTATTCTTCTTCTAGTTCTTCTTCTTACTTCTTCTTTTATCTTCTTTCTTCCTCTTCTTCTTCTTTTTCATTCTACTTCTTCTTTCTTCTTCTTCCTTCTCCTTTCTCTTCTTTTTTCTTCTTCTTCATCTTCTTCTTTTTCCTCTTCTTCTTTTTTCTTCCTCTTATTCCTTCTTCTTCTTCTTTCAAATTCTTCTTCTTCTTTTTTCTTTTTCTTCGTTCTTCATCTTTCTTCTTCTTCCTATTTCTTCTTCCTCTTCTTTCTTCTTCGTTCTTCATGTTCTTCTTTCTTTTTATTGTTCTTCTTCTTCTTCTTTTCATTCTTCTTCATTCTTCTCTCTTCTTCTTCGTTATTCTTCTTTCTTCTTCTTTTTCTTTTTCTTCTTCTTCTTCTCCTTTTTCTTCTTCCTTCCCTTCTTCTTCTTCTTTTTCTTCTACTTCTTCTTTTTTCATTTTCTTCTTCTTTTTCTTCTTCTTGTTCTTCTTCTTCCTCTTTCCTCTCCTTCTTCATCTTCTTCATTCTTCTTCTTCTTCTTCTTCTTCTTCTTCTTTCTTGTTCTTCTTTTTCTTCTTTCTTTTTCTCCTTCTTCTTCTTCTTTCTCCCTCTTCTTTCTTGTTCATCTTTCTTTTTCTTCTTCTTACTTGTTCTTCTTTCTTCTTCTTCTCCTTTCTTCTTCTTTTTCTTCTTTTTATCTTCTACTTCTTCTTCTTCTTCTTCTTCCACTTCATCTTCTTCTTCCTCTTCTTCTTTCGCCTCTTCTGCTACTTTTTCTTCTTCTTCCTTTTGTTCTCCTTCTTTATCATCTTCCTCTTCTTTTTCTTCTTCTTTCTTCTTCTACTTCTACTACTTGTTCATCTTCTTTCTCCTTCTACTTCTTCATTTTCTTTTATCGTCTTCTTCTACCTCTTCTTTTTTTCTCCTTCTTTCTTCTTCTTTCTTTTTCTTCTAACTTCTTCTTCCTTCTCCTTTTTTACTCTTCATTTTCTTTCTTCTCCTTCTTTCTTCTTCGTCTGCTCTTCATCTTCTTCCATCTTCTTCTTCGACTTCTTCGTGTTCTTTCATCTTCTCCTTCCTCTTCTTCTTTCTTTTTCTTCTTCTTTCTTCTTCTTTCTTCTTCTTCTTCTTTGTTCTTTTTTCTTCTTGATTTTCTTTCTTTTCTTTTTTTTTTTCTGCTTCTTCTTCTTCTTCTTCTTCTTTCCTCTTTTTGTTTCTTGTTTTCCTTCTTCTTCTTCTTCTTCTTCTTCTTGTTTCTTCTTCATCATTATTCTTGTTCTTCTCTATTTTTCTTCTTGTTTCTTCTACCTCTTCTCTCTTTTTCTTTTTCTTCTTCATCTTTCTTCTTCTTTCTTCTTTTTCTTCTTCTTCCTCTTCTTTATTCTTCTTCTAGTTCTTCTTCTTACTTCTTTTATCTTCTTTCTTCCTCTTCTTCTTCTTTTTCATTCTACTTCTTCTTTCTTCTTCTTCTTTCTTCTCCTTTCTCTTCTTTTTTCTTCTTCTTCTTCTTCTTCTTTTTCCTCTTCTTCTTTTTTCTTCCTCTTATTCCTTCTTCTTCTTCTTTCAAATTCTTCTTCTTCTTTTTTCTTTTTCTTCGTTCTTCATCTTTCTTCTTCTTCCTATTTCTTCTTCCTGTTCTTTCTTCTTCGTTCTTCATGTTCTTCTTTCTTCTTTATTGTTCTTCTTCTTTTTTTTTCTTTTTCTTCTTCTTCTTCTTCTTCTTCTTCTTCTTCGTTCTTCTTCTTCTTCTTCTCCCTCTTCTTCTTCTTCCTCTTCTTCTTCTTCTTCTTCTTCTTTTCTTCTTCTTCTTCTTCTTCTTCTTCTTCTTCTTCTACTTCTTTCTTCTTGTTTTTTGTTTTCTTTTCTTCTTTTTTAATCTTCTTTCTTCTTCTCCTTTCTTCTCCATCTTTTTTCTTTCATCTTCTTCCTTCTTCTTTCTCTTTCTTCTACTTCTTTCTTCTTCGTCTTCTTTCTTCTTATCCTTCTTCTTCTTCTTCTTCTTCTTCATTCTACTTCTTCTTTTTCTTCTTTTATCTTCTTCTTTCTTCTTTTTTTCCTTCTTTTTTCTCCTTCTTCTTCTTCTTCTTCATCTTCTTTATTCTTCTACTTCTTCTTTCTTCTTCTTCTTCTTCTTCTTTTTCTTCTTCTTCTTGTTTCTTCTTCTTCTTGTTCTTCTTCTTTCTTCTTCTTTTTCTTCTTTCTTCTTCTTCTTTCTTTTGCTTTTCTTACATTTTGTTCTTTCTTCTCTTCTTTACTCTTCTTCTTCTTCTTCTTCTTCTTCTCTTCTTCTTCTTCTTCTACTACTTCAACTTCTGCTTCTTCTTTTGCTTTTTCTTCTTTTTCTTCTTCTTCTTCCTCTTCCTCTTCTTCTTCTTTTTTCTCTTCTTCATTCTTCTTTCTTCTACTTCTTTCTTCTTCTTCTTCATCATCATCACCATCTTCTTCTTGTTTTTGTTGTTCTTCTTCTTCTCCTTCTTTCATCTTCTTCTACTTCTTCTAATTATTATTATTATTTTCCTTTTTCTTCTTCTTCTTTCCTATTCTTTCTCTTTCAACTGCTTCTTCTTCTTCTAATTATTATTATTATTCTCCTTTTCCTTCTTCTTTATTCTTCTTCTTCTTTCCTATTCTTCCTCTTTCATCTTCTTCTTCTTCTACTTTCTTCTTCTACCTTCTTCAACGTTGTTTTTCTTCTTCTTTGTTCTTCTTCTGCTTCTTCTTCTTCTTCTTCTTCATTTTCGTCTTCTTCTTCTTCTTTCTTCTTCTTCTTCATCTTTCTTTTTCTTCTTCTTTGTTCTTCTTCTTCTTCTTCTTCTTCTTCTTCTTATTCTTATTCTTATTCTTATTCTTTCTTCTTCTTCTTCTTCTTCTTCTTCTTCTTCTTCTTTCTTGTTGTTGTTCTTCTTCTTTTACTTCCTTCCTTTTTCTTCTTCTTTCTTCTTCCTTCTTTCTTTTTCTACTTTCTTCTTCTTTCTTCTTCTTCTAATTTTTCTTCTTTTTTCTTCTTCATCTTCTTCTTCGTCGTCTTCTTCTTTCTTCATCCATCTTTTTTTCTTCTACATTCTTCTTCTTAATTCTTCTGCTTTTTCTTCTTTTTCTTCTATAAAATTTTTCTTCTACTTCTTTTTCTTTCTTCTTTTTCTTCTTCTTTTTCTTTCTCCTTATTCTTCTTCTTTTTGTTGTTCTTTCTTCTTCTCATTTCCTTCTTCTTCTTCTTCTTCTTCATTCTTCTTCTTCTTCTTCTTCTTCTTTCTTCTTCTTTACTATTATTCTTCTTTCTCCTTTTTTTTTCTACTTTTTATTTTTCTTCATCTTCTTCTTCTTCGACTTTTTCTTCTCCTTCTTTCTTCTTATTATTCTTCTTCTTCTTTCTTCTTCTTTTTCTTCTTCACCTTTCTTCTTCATTCTTCTTCTTCTTCTTCTTCTTCTTCTTCTTCTTCTTTATTCTTCTTCTTCTTCTCTTTTTTTTCTTCTTTTTCTTCTTCTCACTTTTTCTTCTTCTTCTTTCTTCTTCTTCTCTTTCTTCCGATTCTTTCCTCTTTCTTCTTCTTCTTCTTTCTTCTTCTTTCTTCTCCTTTCTTCTTTATGCTTATTCTTTCTTCTTCCTTCTTCTTTCTTTTTCTTCTTTCTTCTTCTTCTTCTTCTTCTACTACTACTTTTTCTTTCTTCTTGTTCTTCTTCTTCTTTCATCTTCTACTTCTACTTCTTCTTTCATCTTGTTCTTCTTCTTCTTCTTCTTCATTCCTAATCTTCTTCTACTTTCTACTTCTTCATCATCTTCTTCTTCTTCTTCTTCTTCTTCTTCTTCTTCTTTCTTCTTCTTTATTCTTCTTTTACTTTTTTCTGCTTCATCGTTACTTCTTCTTTCTTCTTCTTTTTCTTCTTCTTTTTTTTCTTCTTCTTCTTCTTCTTTCTTCTACTTCCTCTTTTTATTCTTTCTTCTTGTTCTTATTTTCTTAATTCTTTTTTTTTCTTCATTCTTCTTTTTCTTCTTCTTCTTCTTTCTTCTTCATCTTTTCCTTCTTCTTTCTTCTTCTCCTAGTTCCTCTACTTCTTCTTCTTCATTCTTCTTCTTTTACTTTCTTCTCCTTCTTTTTTCTTCTTCTCGTTTCCTCTTCTTCTTGTTTTCTTCTTCTTTCTTCTTCTTCTTCTTCTTCTTCTTCTTCTACTTCTTCTTTTTCTTTCTTCTTCTTCTTCATTCTTCTTTTTCTTCTTCTTCTTCTTTCTCCTTCATCTTTTCCTTCTTCTTTCTTCTTCTCCTAGTTCTTCAACTTCTTCTTTTTCATTCTTCTTTTACTTTCTTCTCCTTCTTTTTTCTTCTTCTCGTTTCTTCTTCTTCTTCTTTTCTTCTTGTTTCTTCTTTTTCTTCTTCTTCTTGTTCTTCTACTTCTTCTTCTTCTTCTTTCTTCTTCTTCTTTCTTTTGCTTTTCTTACTTTTTGTTATTTCTTCTTCTTTATTCTTCTTCTTCTTCCTCTTCTTCTTCTTCTTCTACTACTTTTACTTATGCTTCTTCTGCTTCTTGTTCTTTTTCTTCTTCTTCTTGCTCCCTTTCTTCTTCTTCTTCTTCTTCTTCCTCATCTTCTTCTTTCCCTTCTTCCACTTCTTCTTCAACATCTTCTTCTTCTTCTTCTTCTTCTTCTTTTTCCACTTCTTTCCTCTTTCTTCTTCTTTTCTTTCTTCTCTTTTCTTCTTTCTTCTCATTCTTTCTTTTTCTTTGCTCTTTCTTTTCCTTTTTCTTCTTCTTCTACTTCTTCTTCTTCTTCTTTCTTCTTCTATCTCTTCTTCTACTACTACTTTTTCGTGTCTTCTTTGTGCTTCTTCTTCTTCTTCTTCTTCTTCTACTTCTTCTTCTTCTTATCCTTCTTCTTCTTGTTCTTTCTTCTTGTTCTTGTACTTCTTCTTCTTCTCTTCTTCTTCTTCTTCTTTCTTGTTCTTCTTCTTTCTTCTTCTTTTTTTCTCAACTTTCTTTTTCTTCTTTTTTCTTCATCTTCTACTTCTTCTTTTTCTTTCTTCTTCTTTTTCTTCTTCTTTTTTCTTCTTTCTTCTTCTTTCTTCTACTTCTTCTTCTTCTTCTTCTTTTACCTCTTTTATCTTCTTCTTTCTTCTTTCTTCTTCTTCTTCCATCTTCTTTTTTCTTCTTCTTCTTCTTATTTCTTCTTCTACTTCTTCTTTCTTCTTCTTATTCTTCTTCTTTTTTCTTCTTTCTTCTTCTTCTTCTTCATCTACTTTCTTCTTCTTCTTCTTCTTTCTTCTTTTCCTTCAAATTCTTCTTTCGGCTTCTTCTTCTACTTCTTCCTCTTTCTACTTCTTCATCTTCTTTATCTTCTTCTTTCCCTTCTTCCACTTCTTCTTCAACATCTTCTTCTTCTTCTTCTTCTTTTTCCTCTTCTTTCCTCTTTCTTCTTCTTTTCTTTCTTCTCTTTTCTACTTTCTTCTCATTCTTTATTCTTCTTTGCTCTTTCTTTTCCTTTATCTTCTTCTTCTACTTCTTCTTCTTCTTTTTATCCTTCTTCTTCTTCTTCTTCTTTCTTCTTGTTCTTCTTGTTCTTCTTCTTTTTTCCTCAACTTTCTTTTTCTTCTTCTTTTTTCTTCTTCTTCTTCTTCTTCTTCTTCTTCTTCCTTCTTCTTTTTCTTCTTCTTTTTTCTTTTTTCTTCTTCTTTCTTTTTCTTTCTTCAACTTCTTCTTCTTCTTCTTCTTCTTCTTTTACCTCTTTTATCTTCTTCTTTCTTCTTTCTTCTTCTTCTTATTTCTTCTTCTACTTCTTCTTTCTTCTTCTTGTTCTTCTTCTTTTTTCTTCTTTCTTCTTCTTCTTCTACTTTCTTCTTCTTCATTATCTTCTTCTTTCTTCTTCTTCTTCTTCTTATTTCTTCTTCTTTTTTTTTCTTCTTCTTCTTCCCTTTCATCTCTTTCTTCTTCTTCTACTTCTCTTCTTCTTCTTCCTTCTTTTTCTTCTTCTTAATCTTCTTCTTCTTCCTCTGTCATCTTCTTTTTCTTCCTCTTCTTCTTTCTTCTTCTTCTTCTTTCTTCTTCTCTCTTGTTTCTTATTCTTCTTTCTTCCTCTTTCTTGTTTCGTTTTCTTCTTCTTTCTTCTTTGCTCTTCGTGTCTCTTCTTCATCTTTCTTCTTATTCTTTTTCTTCTTCTTCTTCTTCTTCTTCCTCTTCTTTCTTCTTCTACTTCTTCTCCTTTCTTCTTCTTCTTCTTCTTCTCTCTTCTTTCTTCGTTTTCTTTCTTCTTCTTCTTTCTTCTTCTTCTTCTTCTTCTTCCTTCTTCTTCTTCTTCTTCTCTTCTTCTTCTTTTTGTTCTTCTTCTTGTTGTTGTTTGTCTTCTTCTTCTTCTTTCTTCTTCTTCTTGTTCTTCTTCTTCTTTCTTTATCTTCTTATTTCTTCAGCTTTTTAATCTTCCTCTTCTTCTTCTTCATTCTTCTTGTTTTTTTTTTCTTTTTTCTTCTTTTTCTTCTTCTCCTTCTCCTCATTCTTCGTCTTCATCTTGTTCTTCTTTACTTCTTCCTCTTCTTCTTCTTTCTTCTTTCTTCTTTTTTCTTCTCCTTCTTCTTCAACGACTTCTTCTTTTTCTTCTTCTTCTTTCTTCATCTTTTTTTCTTCTTCTTCTTCTTTCCTCATCATCTTCTTCTTCTTCTACTTCTTTCATATTTTTCTTTCTTCTTTCCTCATCTTCTTTTTCTTCTTTGTCCTTTCTTCTTCTTCTATCTTCTTCTTCATCTTATTTTTTCTTCTTTTTCTTGCTTTATCTTCTTTCTTCTTAATATTTTTATTCTTATCCAACTTTTTTTTTTCTTCTTTTTATTCTTATTTCTTTTTCTTCTTTCTTTTTTTGCCTCTTTCTTTTTCCTCTACCTTTTCCTTCTTCCTTCTTCTTCTTCTTCTTCTTCTTTCTTCAAGTTCTTCTTCATCCTCTTCATCTTCTTCTTCTTCTACTTCCCTTTTTTTCTTCTTCTTCTTTCTTCTTTTTCTACTTCTCTTTCTTTCTTCTTTTCCTTCTTCTCCTTGTTCTTCTACATCTTCAACTACTTCTATTTCATCATTCTTCTTCTTCATCTTCTTTCTTTTTCTTTTTTTCTTCTTCTTCTTTCTTCTTCTTCTTCTTCTTCTTCTTTTTCTTATTCTTCTTCTTCATTCTTCTTCTTCTTCTTCTTTCTTCTTTTTCTTTTTCTTCTCCATCTTCTTTCTTTCTTTCATCTTCTTCTCCTTTATCTTCTTTTTCTTCTTCCATCTTCTTATTCTTCCTCTTCTTCTTTGTTTTTCATCTTATTTCTTCTACTTTCTTCTTCTTCCCCATTCTTCTTCTACTTCCTTCTTTCTTCTTCTTTCCACTTCTTCTTCTTCTTCTTCTTCTTCTTCTTCTTCTTCTTACTTCCTCTTCTGCTTTCTTCTTCTTTCTTGTTCTTCTTGTTTCTTCAAGTTTCTTCTTCTTGTTTCTTCTTCTTCTTTCTTCTTCTTCTATCTTCTTTTTCTTCTTTTTCTACATCTTTCTTCTTCTTTCTTCTTCTTCTTCTTCATCTTTCATTTTGTTCTTCTTTCATCCTCTTTCTTCTTTATTTTCTTTTTTCTTCTTCTTTCTGCTTCATCTTCGTTCTTCTCATCCTTCTTCTTCTCCTTCTTTTTCTTCCTCTTCTTCTTTTTCTTCTTCTTCTTCCTCTTATTCCTCTTATTCATCTTCTTCTCCTTCTTTCTCCTTCTTTTTTCTTCTTTCTTCTTTATTTTTCTTGTTTTTTCTTCTTTCTTCTTCCTCTTCTTTGTTTTTCTTATTCTTCTTATTTTTTCTTCCTCTTATTCTTCCTTATCGTCCTCCTTTTTCTTCTTCTTCTTCTTCCTACTCTATCTTCCTCTTACTCTTTCTTCTTCTTCTTTCTTCTTCTTCTCCTTTTTTCTTCTTTTTTCTTCTTATTCTTCCTTCTTCATCTTCTTCTTTATTCTTCCTCTTCTTTCTTCTTAATTCTTCTTGATTTTCTTCTTTCTTCTTCTTTTTCTTTATCTTCTCCTTCTCATCTTATTATTATTATTAGTATTATTATTATTATTAGTATTATTATTATTATTATTATTATTATTATTATTATTATTATTATTATTATTATTATTATTATTGTTGTTGTTGTTGTTGTTATTGTTATTATTATCTTTTTTCTTCTTTTTTTCTTCTTCTTCTTCTACTTCTTCTTCTTCTTTCTTCTTCTTCTTCTTCTTTCTTCTTCTTCTTCTTCTTCCTTCTTATTCTTCTTCTTCCTCTTCTTCTTCTTCTTCTTCTTCTATTTCTTCTTCTGGTACTTCTTCCTCTACATCTTCTTCTTCTTCATTCTTCTTCTTTTTTTTTTCTTCTTCTCCTTTCTTCCTCTTCTTCTTTGTCTTCTACTTCTTTCTTCTTTTTCTTTCATCTTTTTCTTTCTTGTTTTTTCTTCTTTTTCTTCTTCTTCTTCTTCTTTCTTGTTTTTTCTTCTTTTTCTTCTTCTTCTTCTTCTTTCTTCTTCTTTCTTCTTTTTCTTCTTCTTTCTTCTTCTTAATTCTTCTTCTTTTTCTTCTTCTTCCACTAATTTCTTCTTTTTGTTCTTCTTCCTTTTTCTTTTTCTTCTTCCTTTTCTTTCTTCTTATTCTTCTTCTTTTTCTTCTTCTTTCTTCTTCTTTTTCCTCTTCTTGTTCGTCATTGTTCTTCTTCTTCTTCTTTCTTCTTCTTTCTTCTTCTCCTTCTTCTTTGTTCTTCTTCTTCTTCTTCTTCTTCTTTCTTATTTTTCTTCTTTATTCTTCTTCTTTCTTGTTCTTCTTCTTTCTTCTTCTTCTTCATTCTTCTTCTTCCACTTCTCCTACCTCTACTTCTTCTTTTATTTTCTTCTTCTTTCTTCTTCTTCTTCTTCTTATTCTTCTTGTTTTTCGTTTTCTTGTACGTCTTCCTCTTCATCTTCTTCTTCTTCATTCCTCTTCTTTTTCTTCTTCTTCTTCTCCTTTCTTCCTCTTTTTCTTCGTCTTCTACTTCTTTCTTCTTTTTCTTTCATTTTTTTCTTTCTTGTTTTTTCTTCTTTTTTCTTTTTCTTCTTCCTTTTCTTTCTTCTCATTCTTCTTCTTCTTTCTTCTTCTCCTTCTTCTTCTTTGTTCTTCTTCTTCCACTCCTTCTACCTCTACCTCTTTCTTCTTCTATCTTCTTCTTCTTCCTGTTTAATCTTCCACTTCTTTCTTCTTCATTCTTCTTGTCATTCTTCTTTCTTCTTCTTTCTTCTTTTTCATCATCATTTTCTTCTTCTTCTTCTTCCTCTTTTCTTCTTTTTTTTCTTCTTCTTTCTTCTTCTTCTTCCTTTACTTTTTCTTCTTCCTCCTTTCTTCTTCTTCTTTTATCTTCTTCTTCATCTTCATTTCTTCTTTTTCTTGCTTCATCTTCTTTCTTCTTAACATTTTTATTCTTATCCAACTTTTTCTTTTTCTTCTTCTTCTCTTATTTCTTTTTCTTCTTTCTTTTTTTCCTCTTTCTTCTTCCTCTACCTTTTTCTTCTTCCTTCATCATCTTCTTCTTTCTTCTTCTTCTTATTCTTCTTCCTCTTCTTCTATTTTTATCTTTTTCTTCTTTCTTTATTTTATTCTTCTCTATCTTTCTTCTTTTTCTTCTTCTCCTCCTTCTTCTACATCTTCTTCTACTTCTTCTTCATCATTCTTCTTCTTCTTCTTTCTTTTTCTTTTTTCTTCTTCTTCTTTCTTCTTCTTCTTCTTCTTCTTCTTTTTCTTATTCTTTTTCTTTTTCTTCTCCTTCCTCTTCTTTTTGTTTCTTCATCTTATTTCTTCTTCTTTCTTCTTCTTCTTTGTTCTTCTTCTTCTTCCAGCTTTCTTCTTCATTTCTTGCTTCTTCTTCTTTCCACTTCTTCTTCTCCTTCTTCTTCTTCTTCTTCTTCTTTCTTCCTCTTCTTCTTTCTTCTTCTTTCTTGTTCTTCTTCTTGTTTCTTCTACTTTCTTCTTCTTCTTTCAACTTCATGCTTCTTCTTCTTCTTCTTGTTTGTTGCTCTTCTTCTTCTTCTTTTTCTTCTTTCTTTTTCTTCTTCTTTCATCTTCTTTCTTCTTTATTTTCTTTCTTCTTCTTCTTTTTACTTCATCTTCGTTCTAATTATTCTTCTTCTTCTCCTTCTTTTTCTTCCTCTTCTTCGTTTTCTTCTTCTTCTTCTTCCCTCTTCTTCTTCTACTTCTTTTCTTTTTCTTCTTCTTCTTCTTCTCCTTCTTCTTCCTTTTCTTCTTCCTCTTCTTTCTTTGTTCTTCTTGTTCCTTCTTTTTTCTTTTCTTTTTCCTCATCTTCTTCTTTCTTGTCCTTCTTCTTTCTTCTTCTACTTCATTTTTCCTCTTCTTCTTTCTTCTTCATCTTCCTTCTTCATCTTCTTTCTTCTTTCATCTTCTTCTCCTTTCTTCTTCTTCGTCTTCTCCTTTCTTCTTCTTCTTCTTCTTCCTCTCTTCTTCTTCTTCTTCTTCTTCTTCTTCCTCCTCTTCATCTTTCACTTCGATTTCTTCTCCCTCTTCTTCCTCTTGTTCTTCTTCTTCTTCTTCTTCTTCATCTTCCTTTTCTTCTTCGTCTTCTTCTTCTTCTTCTTCTTCTTTCTTCTTCTTCTTCTTGTCCTACTTGTTCTTTCTTCTTCTTGTTCTTCATTTTCTTTTATCATCTTCTTCTTCCCCTTCTTTATTTTTTTTCTTCTTTCTTCTTCTTCATTTGTCTTCTTCTTCTTCCATCTTTTTTCTTCTTCATTTTCTTTCTTCTTCTTCTTTCTTCTTCTTCTTCTTCTTCTACTTCTTTTTTCTTTTTCTTCTTCTTCTTCTTTTATCTTCTTCTTCTTCTTCGTCATCTTCTTCCATCTTCTTCTTCATCTTCTTCATCTTCTTCATCTTCTTTCGTCTTTTCTTTCTTCCACTTGTTCTTTTTTTCTTCTTCTTTCTTGTTCTTTATTTTTCTTCTTCTACTTCCTTCCTACTTTTTTCTTCTTCATTTCCTTTCTTCTTTTCGGTTCTTCCTCTTCTTTCTTCTTCTTCGTCTTCTTCTTCTTCTTCTTCTTCTTCTTCTTCTTCTATTTTCCTATTTTTCTTTCTTTTTCTTCTTCTTTCTTCTTGTACTTCTTTTTTCTTCTTCTTGTTTCTTCTAACTCTTGTTTCTTCTTTTTCTTCTTTTTTTCTTCTTCTTTCTTCTTTTTCTTCTTCTTCAACACCTTCTTCTTCCTCTTCTTCTTTTTCTTCCACTTCTTTCTTTTTCTTTTTCATCTTCTTATTCTTCTTCATCTTCTTCTTTCTTCTTCTTTCATCTTCTTTCTTCTTCGTCTTCTTCTTCTTCTTCGTTCTACTTATTATTTCTTCTTCTTCTTTCTTGTTCTTTTTCTTCTTCTTCTTCTTCTTCAGCTTTCTTCTTCTTCTTCCCCTTCTTTTTCTTCTTCCTCTTCTTCTCCTTCATCTTCCTTCTAATTCATATTCTTCTTATTCTTCTTCTTCGTTCCTCTTCTTGTTTTTTTCTTCTTTCTTCCTCTTCTTCGTTCTTCTTCTTCTTCCTTCTTTCTTCTTCATTTTCTTGCTTCTTCTTTCCACTTCTTCTTCTCCTTCCTTTTCTTCTTCTTCTTCTTCTTCTTCTTCTTTCTTCCTCTTCTTCTTTCTTCTTATTTCTTGTTCTTCTTCTTATTTCTTCTACTTTCTTCTTCTTCTTTCAACTTCTTCATGTTTCTTCTTCTTATATCTTCTTTTTCTACATCTTTCTTCTTCTTCTTCCTTCTTCTTCTTCTTGTTTGTTGCTCTTCTTCTTCTTCTTCTTCTTTCATCTTCTTTCTACTTTATTTCCTTTCTTCTCCTTTTTACTTCATCTTCGTTCTAATTATCCTTCTTCTTCTCCTTCTTTTTCTTCCTCTTCTTCTTTTTCTTCTTCTTTTTCTTCCCTCTTCTTCTTCTTCTTCTTCTTCTTCTTCTTCCTTTTCTTCTTCCTCTTCTTTCTTTTTTCTTCTGGTTTCTTCTTTTTTCTTTTCTTTTTCCTCATCTTCTTCTTTCTTGTCCTTCTTCTTTCTTCTTCTACTTCATTTTTCCTCTTCTTCTTCTTATTCTTCTTTCTTCTTCATCTTTCTTCTTCATCTTTTTCTTCTTTCATCTTCTTCTCCTTTCTTCTTCTTCTTCATCATCTTCTTCTTCTCCCTTCTTCTTCTTCTTCTTCTTCTTCTTCCTCCTCTTCATCTTCCACTTTTGTTTCTTCTCCCTCTTCTCCCACTTCTTCTTCTTCTTCTTCTTCTTCATCTTCCTCTTCTTCTTCGTCTTCTTTTTCTTCTTCTTCTTCTTTCTTCTTCTTCTTCTTGTCCTACTTGTTCTTCTTTCTCCTTCTTGTTCTTCATTTTCTTTTATCGTCTTCTTTTTCCTCTTCTTTATTTGTCTTCTTCTTTCTTCTTCTTCATTTGTCTTCTTCTTCTTCCATCTTTTTTCTTCTTCATTTCCTTTCTTCTTCTTCTTTCTTCTTCTTCTTCTTCTTCTACTTCTTTTTTTCCTTTTCTTCTTCTTCTTCTTCTTCTATCTTCTTCTTCTTCCTCTTTGCCATCTTCTTCCATCTTCTTCTTCATTTCCTTCATCTTCTTTCGTCTTCTCTTTCTTCCTCTTGTTCTTTTTTCCTTCTTCTTTCTTGTTCTTTATTTTTCCTCTTCTTTCTTCTTCTACTTCATTCCTACTTTTTTCTTCTTCATTTCCTTTCTTCCTTTCGATTCTTCTTCTTCTTTCATCTTCTTCCTCTTCTTTTTCTTCTTCTTCTTCTTCTTCTATTTTCCTATTCTTCTTTCTTCTTTTTCTTCTTTCTACTTCTTTCTTCTTGTTCTTCTTTTTCTTCTTCTTGTTTCTTCTAACTCTTCTCTCTTCTTCTTTTTCTTCTTTTTTTCTTCTTCTTTTTCTTCATCTTCTTCATCATCACCTTCTTCTTCTTCTTCCTTTTCTTCCACTTCTTTCTTTTTCTTTTTCATCTTTTTGTTCTTCTTCATCTTTTTCTTTCTTCTTCTTTCATCTTCTTTCATCTTCTTTCTTCTTCTTCTTCATTCTACTTGCTCTTTCTTCTTCTTCTTTCTTGTTCTTTTTCTTCTTCTTCTTCTTCTTCTTCTTCTTCTTCTTCTTTCTTCTTCTTCTTCCCCTCTTTTTCTTCTTCTTCTTCTTCTCCTTCTTCTTCCTTCTAATTCATATTCTTATTATTTTTCTTCTTCGTTCCTCCTTGTTTTTTCTTCTTTCTTCTTCATCATCTTCTTCTTCTTATTTTTTTTTCTTCTATCTTCTTATTTTTACGTTTTCTTTCTTTCTTCTGCTTGTTTAATCTTCCTCTTCTTCTTCTTGCTCTTCTTCTTCTTCTACTTCTTCTTCCTCTTCTTCTTCTTCATTTTCTTATTCTTCTTCTTCTTCTTCTTCTTCCTCTTCTTCCACTTCTTATTCTTTTTCTTCTTCTTCTTCTTCTTCTTCTTCTTCATCTTCTTCTTCTTCTTCGCCTTCTTCACTCTTTGTTCTTCCCTTTCTTTGTTATCCTTTCTTCATGCTCCTTTTTCTTTCTTTTTATTTTTTTTTCTATTATTCATCATTTTCTATTTCTCTTCATCTTCTTCTTTTTTTTTCTTCTTCTGCTTCGTCTTCTTCTTCTTCTTCTTCTTCTTCTTCTTCTTCTTCTCTTCTTTCTTCTTCTTTCTATTTTTCTTCTTCTGCTTCTTTTTATTCTTTCGACTTCTTTGTCTTCTTCATCTTCTTTCTTCTTCTACTTCTTCATTTTCATTCTTCTTCTTTTTCTTCTTCTTTTCTTTTTTGTTCATCCTGTTTCTTCTTCTTCTTTGTTATTGTTCTTCTTCTTCTTCATCTTCCTCTTCTATTTCTTCTTCTTCTACTTCTTCTTCTTTCTTCTTATTCTTTTTTCTTCTTCTTCTTTCTTCTTAGTTCTTCTTCTTCTTCATCTTCTTCTTCTTTTTCTCTTTCTTCTCCCCCTTCTTTCTTCTTTCATCTTCTTCTTCTTCTATCTCTTTCTTCTTTTTCTTCTTTTATATTCCTCTTATTTGTTCTACTTCTTTCTTATTCTTCTTCTTTCTTTTTCTTCTAACTTCTTCATTTTTCTTCTTGTTCCTTCTCCTTCATTCTTCTTCTTCCTCATCCTCTTCTTTCTTCCTCTTATTCTTTCTTCTTCTTCTTTCATCTTCTTCTTTGTTCTTCTTCTTCTTTGTTCTTCTTTTCTTCTTCTTTTTTCTTCTTCCTCTTCTATCTACGTCAATCTTCTTGTTCTTCTACTTTCTTCTTCTTCTTCTCCTTCTTCTTCTTCTTTTTCTTCTTCTTTTTCTTCTTCTGCTTCTTCATTCTTCTTTTATCTTCTTCCTTTTCTTTCTTTTTCTTCTACTTCTCGTCTTCTTTCTAATTTCTTCATCTTCTTTTCTTCTTCTTCTTCTTCTTCTACTACTACTACTTCTTCCTCTTCTTCTTCTTCTTTTTTCATCATATTCTTCTTATTCTTTCTACTTTCTTCGAATTCTTCTTCTTCTACTACTTGTTTCGTCTTCTTCTTGTTGTTTCTTCTTCTTCTTCTTCTTCTTTCTTCTTCTTCTACTTCTTTCTCTTCTTCTGGTTCTTCTACTTCTTTCTTCTTGTTCTTTCATTTTCTTCTTCTTCTACCTCTTTCATCTTCTTCTTCTTCCTCTTCTTCTTTCTTCTTCTGTTTCTTTCTTTTTCTTTCTTCTTTCTTCTTCTTCTTCTTTCTTCTTCCACTTTCTTCTTTCTTCTTCTTTCTTCTTCATCTTTCTTCTTCTTTGTTCTTCTTCTTCTTCTTTCTTCTTCTTCTTTCTTCTTCTTCTTCTTTTTCTTCCACTTCTTTCTTCTTCTTTTTCATCTTCTTGTTCTTCTTCATCTTCTTCTTTCTTCTTCTTTCTTCTTCTTTCAACTTTTTTCTTCTTCTTCTTCTTCATTCTACTTGTATTTTATTCTTCTTCTTTCTTGTTCTTTTTCTTCTTCTTCTTCTGTTTTCTTCTTCTTCCCCTTCTTCTTTTTCTTCTTCTTCTTCTTCTTCTTCCTTCTAATTCTTATTCTTCTTATTCTTCTTCTTCATTCCTCCTCTTCTCTTTTTTTCTTCTCTATTCTTCTTCTTCTTCTTCTTCTTTCTTTTTCTTCTATCTTCTTATTTTTACGTTTTCTTCTTTCTTGTGCTTGTTTATTCTTCTTGTTGTTGTTGTTCTTCTTCTTCTTCTTCTGCTTCTTTTTCCTCTTCTTCTTCTTCATTTTCTTCTTCTCTACTTCTTCTTCTTCCTCTTCCTCTTTTTCCACTTCTTCTTCTTCCTCTTCTTCTTCTTCTTCTTTGTTCTTCTTCTTCTTCTTCTTCTTCTTCTTCTTCTTCTTCTTTTCTTCTTCTTCTCATTCTTTTTCTTTTTTTCCTCTTCTTCTTTCTTACCCTTCTCTTTCTTCTTCTTCTTTGCCTTTTTCTTCTTCTTTCTACTTCTCTTTGTTCTTCTTTGTTCTTCTACTTCTTTTTTTGTTTTTCTTTCATATTCTTTTTCTTCCTATTTTTTTCTTCTTTTTTTATTTTATTTGTTTTCATTCTGGTTCTTCTTTTTTCTTCTTCTTCTTCATTCTTCTTCTTCCTCATCTTCTTCTTCTTTCTTCTCTTATTTTCTTCTTCTTAATTATTCTTCTTCCCCTTCTTCTTATTATTCTTCTTCTTCTTCTTCTTCTTCTTTCTGCCTCTTATTATTTTTTCTTCTTCTTTCTTCTTCTTCTTTCTCGTTCTTCTTCTACTCTTCTTCTTCTTGTCTCATCTTCCTCTTCTTTTTTTTCATTGTTCTTGTTTTTCTCCTTTCTTCTTTTCCTTCTTCTTCTTCTTATTTTTCTTATTCTTCTACTTCTTCTTCTTATTGCTTCTTCTTCTTCTTCTTCTTGTTCTTCTTCTTCTTCCTTTTTTTCTTCTTCTTCTTTCTTCTTCTTCTTGTTTTCCCTCTTTCTTCTTCTTTTTACTTTTTCTTTTTCTTTTTTCTCCTTCCTCTTCCCCCTCTTCTTTCTTCTTCTTCATCTTCTTCTTCTTCTTCTTCTTCTTCTTCTTTCTTCTTCTTCTTCTTCTTTGTTCTTCTTCTTCTTCTTCTTCTTCTCTTATTCTTCTTCTTTATTCTCCTCTTTTTCCTTCTTCTTTCTCTTTCTACTTCTTCTTCTTCTTCCTACTCTTTCTTTCTCTTACTCTTTCATCTTCTTCTTTCTTCTTCTGCTTTTTTCTTCTTTTTTCATCTTATTCTTCTTTCTTCATCTTCTTCTTTATTCTTCCTCTTCTTTCTTGTTAATTTTTCTTGATTTTCTTCTTTCTTCTTCTTTTTATTCATCTTTTTCTTCTCATTATTATTATTATTATTATTATCATTATTATTATTATTATTATTGTTGTTGTTGTTGTTATTATTATTATCATTTTTCTTCTTCTTTTTTTCTTCTTCTTCTTCTACTTCTTCTTCTTCTTCTTCTTCTTCTTTCTTCTTCTTCTTTCTTCTTCTTCTCTTCTTCTTCTTCTTTTTCTTCTTCTTCTACTTCTTCCTCTTCATCTTCTTCTTCTTCATTCTTCTTTTTTTCTTCTTCTTCTCCTTTCTCCCTCTTCTTCTTCATCTTCTTCTTCTTTCTTCTTCTTCTTCTTCTTCTTCTTCTTTTTCTTCTTCTTCTACTTCTTCCTCTTCATCTTCTTCTTCTTCATTCTTCTTTTTTTCTTCTTCTTCTCCTTTCTTCCTCTTCTTCTTCATCTTCTACTTCTTTCTTCTTTTTCTTTCATCTTTTTCTTTCTTGTTTTTTCTTCTTCTTGCTTCTTATTCTTCTTTCTTCTTCTGTGTATTTCTTCTTCTTCTTCTTCTTTCTTCTTCTTTTTCTTTCTTCTTCTTTCTTCTTTTTCTTCTTTCTTCTTCTTAATTCTTCTTCTTCTTCTACCAATTCATTCTTCTTGTTGTTCTTCTTTTTTCTTTTTCTTCTTCCTTTTCTTTCTTCTTGTTTTTCTTCTTTTTCTTCTTCTTTCATCATCTCCTTCCTCTTCTTGTTTTTCATTGTTCTTCTTCTTCTTCTTTCTTCTTCCCCTTCTTCTTCTTTGTTCTTCTTCTTCTTCTTCTTCTTCTTCTTTCTTATTTTTCTTCTTTATTCTTCTTCTTTCTACTTTTTCTTCTTTCTTCTTCTTCTTCATTCTTCTTCTTCCACTTCTCCTGCCTCTACTTCTTTCTTCTTCTATTTTCTTCTTCTTTCTTCTTCTTCTTCTTCTTCTTCTTCTTGTTTTTTGTCTTCTTATACTTCTTCTTCCTCTTCATCTTCTTCTTCTTCTTCATTCTTCTTCTTTTTCTTCTTCTTCTTCTCCTTTCTTCCTCTTCTTCTTCGTCTTCTACTTCTTCCTTCTTTTTCTTTCATCTTTTTCTTTCTTGTTTTTTCTTCTTCTTGCTTCTTATTCTTCTTTCCTCTTCTTTGTATTTCTTCTTCTTCTTCTTCTTCTTTCTTCTTCTTTTTCTTTCTTCTTCTTTCTTCTTTTTCTTCTTCATTCTTCTTCTTAATTCTTCTTCATCTTTTTCTTCTTCTTCTTCTACTAATTTCTTCTTTTTGTTCTTCTTTTTTCTTTTTCTTCTTCCTTTCCATTCTTCTTATTCTTCTTCTTCTTTCTTCTTCTTTCTTTTTCTCCTTCTTCTTCGTTGTTCTTCTTGTTCCACTTCTTCTACCTCTACTTCTTTCTTCTTCTATTGTCTTCTTCTTCTTTCCTCTTCTTCCTGTTTAATCTTCCTCTTCTTTCTTCTAGTCATTCTTCATTCTTCTTCTTTTTTCATTTTCATCATCATCTTCTTCTTGTTGTTCTTCCTCTTTTCTTCTTTTTTTCTTCTTCTTTCTTCTTCTTCTTCCTTTTCTTTTTCTTCTTCCTCTTTCTTTCTTCTTCTTCTATCTTCTTCTTCTTCTTCTTTTCTTCTTTTTCTTGCTTCATCTTCTTTATTCTTATCCTACTTTTTCTTTTTCTTCTTCTTCTTCTTATTTCTTTTTCTTCTTTCTTTTTCTTTGTTCTTTTATTTCCTCTTTCTTTTTCCTCTACCTTTTTCTTCTTTATTCATCATCTTCTTCTTTTTTCTTCTTTCTTTTTGTTCTTCTTCTTTTTTCTTCTTTCTTTTTGTTCTTCTTCTTCTTCTCTTTTTTCCTATTTTTTCTTTCTTTATTTTATTCTTCTCTTTCTTTCTTGTTTTCCTTCTTCTTCTTCTTCTACATCTCCTTCTACTTCTTCTTCATTATTTTTCTTTTTCTATTTCTTTTTCTTTTTTCTTCTTCTTTCTTCTTCTTCTTTTTAATCTTCTTCTTTTTCTTCTGCTTCCTCTTCTTCTTGCTTCTTCATCTTACTTCTTCTTCTTTCTTCTTCTTCTTCATTCTTCTTCTTCTTCCTTCTTTCTTCTTCATTTTCTTTCTTCTTCTTCTTCTTTCCACTTCTTCTTCTCCTTCTTTTTCTTCTTCTTCTTC
This sequence comes from Vanilla planifolia, assembly GCA_023846275.1. Classification (NCBI taxonomy): domain Eukaryota; kingdom Viridiplantae; phylum Streptophyta; class Magnoliopsida; order Asparagales; family Orchidaceae; genus Vanilla; species Vanilla planifolia. Next base: position 81,303 of record JAIUJO010003006.1, read on the forward strand.
TTCTTCTTCTTCTTCTTCTTCTTTCTTCCTCTTCTTCTTTCTTCTTCTTTCTTGTTCTTTCTTGTTCTTCTTTATGTTTCTTCTACTTTCTGCATCTTCTTTCAGCTTCTTCATGTTTCTTCTTCTTCTTTTATCTTCTTTTTCTACATCTTTCTTCTTCTTCTTCTTCTTCTTCCTTCTTCTTCTTCTTCTTCTTGTTTGTTGCTTTTCTTCTTCTTCTTGTTCTTCTTTCTTTTTCTTCTTCTTTCATCTTCTTTCTTCTTTATTTACTTTCTTTCTTCTTCTTTTTACTTCAACTTCGTTCTAATTATCCTTCTTTTTCTCCTTGTTTTACTTCTTCTTCTTGTTTTTCTTCTTCTTCTTCTTCCCTCTTCTTCTTCTGCTTCTTCTTCTTTTCTTTTTCTTCTTCTTCTTCTTCTAATTCTTCTTGTTCCGTTTCTTCTTCCTCTTCTTTCTTTTTTCTTCTTCTTGTTTCTTCTTTTTCCTTCTCTTTTCCTCATCTTCTTCTTTCTTGTCCTTCTTTCTTCTTCTACTTCATTTTTCCTCTTCTTCTTTCTTCTTCATCTTTCTTCTTCATCTTCTTTCTTCTTTCATCTTCTTCTCCTTTCTTCTTCTTCTTCTTCTTCTTCTTCTTCTTCTTCTTTTTCTTCTCCTTCTCCTTTCTTCTTCTTCTTCTTCTTCCTCTTCTTCTTCTTCTTCTTCCTCTTTTTCTTCTTCTTCCACTTCTATTCTTCACTCTTCTTCCTCTTGTTCTTCTTCTTCTTCTTCATCTTCCTCTTCATCCTCCTCTTCTTCTCCTCTTCTTCTTCTTCTTCTTCTTCTTTCTTCTTCTTTTCCTTATCCTACATCTTCTTCTTCCTCCTTGTTCTTCATTTTCTTATATCGTCTTCTTCTTTCTCTTCTTTATTTTTCTTCTTCTTTCTTCTTCTTCATCTGTCTTCTTTTTCCATCTTTTTTCTTCTTCTTTTTTTTCTTCTTCTTTCTTCTTCTTCTTCTTCTACTACTTTTTTCTTCTTCTTCTTCTTCTTCTTCTTCGATCTTCTTCTTCTACTTCCTCTTCGTCATCTTCTTCCATCTTCTTCTTCATCTTCTTTCGTCTTCTCTTTCTCCCTCTAGTTCTTTCTTTTTCTTCTTCTTTCTTCTTCTACTTCCTTCCAACTTTTTTCTTCTTCATTTCCTTTCTTCTTTTCCGTTCTTCTTCTTCTTCTTTCTTCTTCTTCCTCATCTTCTTCTTCTTCTTCTTCTTCTTCTTCTATTTTCTTATTCTTCTTTCTTCTTCTTCTTCTTTCTACTTCTTTCTTCTTGTTCTTCTTTTTTCTTCTTCTTATTTCTTCTATCTGTTCTCTCCTATTCTTTTTCTTCTTTTTTTCTTCTTCTTTCTTCTTTTTCTTCTTCTTCTTGTTCTTGTTCTTCTTCTTCTTTTTCTTTCACTTCTTTCTTTTTCTTTTTCATCTTCTTGTTCTTCTTCATCTTCTTCTTTCTTCTTCTTTCATCTTTTTTCTTCTTTGTCATCTTCTTCTTCTTCTTTAATGTTCTATTTCTTCTTCTTCTTCTTCCCCTTCTTCTTTTTCTTCTTCTTCTTCTTCTTCTTCTTCTTCCTTCTAATTCTTATTCTTCTTATTCTTCTTATTCTTCTTCTTCATTCCTCTTCTTGTTTTTTTCTTCTTTCTTCTTCTTCTTCCTCTTCTTCTTCTTCTTCTTTCTTTTTCTTCTATCTTCTTATTTTTACGTTTTCTTCTTTCTTCTGCTTGTTTATTCTTCTTCTTCTTCTTCTTCTTCTTCTTCTTTTGCTTCTTCTTCCGCTTCTTCTTCTTCATTTTCTTCCTCTTCTTCTTCTTCTTCTTCTTCTTCTTCCTCTTCTTTCACTTCTTTTTTTTCTTTTTCTTCTTTTTCTTCTTCTTCTTCTTCTTCTTCTTCTTCTTCTTCATATTCTTCTTCTTCTTTGCCTTCTTTACTCTTTGTTCTTCCCTTTCTTTGTTCTCCTTTCTTCATGCTCCTTTTTCTTTCTTTTAAACTTTTTTTTCTATTTTTCATCTTTTTCTACTTCTCTTCATCATCTTCTTCTTCTTTTTCTTTCTTCTTTTGCTTCGTCTTCTACTTCTTCTTCTTCTCCTTCTGCTTCTTCTTCTTCTTCTTTCTTCTTCTTCTTTTTCTTCTTCTTCTTCTTCTTCTTCTTCTTCTTCTTCTTTGGACTTCTTCGTCTTCTTCGTCTTCTTTCTTCTTCTACTTCATTTTCATTCTTCTTCTTCTTCTTCTTTTCTTTTTGGTTCTTCTTGTTTCTTCTTCTTCTTTTTACTTTTTCATCTTTCTTCTTCTTCTTCTTCTTCTTTGTTATTGTTCTTCTCCTTCTTTATCTTCATCTTCTATTTCTTTTTCTTCTACTTCTTCTTCTTCTTCTTCTTCATCTTCTTCTTCTTTCTTATTGTTCTTGTTGTTCTTTTTCTTCTATCTTATTCTTTTTTCTTCCTTCTTCTTCTTTTTCTTCTTTTTTCTTCTTATTCTACTGCTACTACTTCTTCTTCTTCTTCTTCTTCTTCTTCATCTTTTTTTTGTTCTTCTTTCTTCTTATTCTTTTTTCTTCTTCTTGTTCTTGTTCTTCTTTCTTCTTAGTTCTCCTTCTTCTTCTTCTTCTTTATTCTTCTCCTTCTTTCTACTTTTATCTTCTTCTTCTTTTATCTCTTTCTTCTTTTTCTTCTTTTATTTTCCTCTTCTTTTTTCTACTTCTTTCTTATTCTTCTTCTTTCTTCTGCTTCTAACTTCTTCATTCTTCTTCTTCTACTACTTCTTTTTCTTCTTCTTCCTTCTTCTTCATTCTTCTTCTCCTCATCCTCTTCTTTCTTCCTCTTATTCTTCTCTTCTCCTTTCATCTTCTTCTTCTTTCTTCTACTTCTTTGTTCTTCTTATTTCTTCTTCTTTTTCTTATTCCTCTTTTATCTGCTTCAATCTTCTTGTTCTTCTACTTTCTTACTCTTCTTCTTCTTCTTCTTCTTCTTTTTCTTCTTCTTTTTCTTCTTCTGCTTCTTCATTCTTCTTTTATCTTCTTCCTTTTCTTTCTTTTTCTTCTACTTCTTCGTCTTCTTCCTAATTTCTTCTTCTTCTTCTACTTCTTCCTCTTCTTCTTCTTCTTCTTCTACTTCTTCCTCTTCTTCTTCTTCATCTTCTTCTTTTTCTTCTTCTTCTTCTTTCATCATAATCTTCTTCTTCTTTGTACTTTCTTCGAATTCTTCTTCTTCTACTTATTTCGTCTTCTTCTTCTTGTTTCTTCTTCTTCTTCTTTCTTCTTCTTCTACTTCTTCTTTTTCTTCTTTCGGTTCTTCTACTTCTTTTTTCTTGTTCTTTCATTTTCTTCTTCTTCTACCTCTTTCATCTTTTTCTTCTTCCTCTTCTTCCTTCTTCTTTTGTTTCTTTCTTCTTCTTTCTTCTTTCTTTCTTCTAGTTCTTTCTTCTTCCTCTTTCTTCTTTCTTCTTCTTCTTTCTTCTTCATCTTTCTTCTTCTTCTTTGTTCTTCTTCTTCTTCTTCTTTCTTCTTCTTCTTTTATCTTCTTCTTCATCTTGTTCTTCTTCTTCTTCTTCTTCTTCTTCCACTTCTTTCTTTTTCTATTTCATCTTCTTGTTCTTCTTCATCTCTTCTTTCTTTTTCTTTCATCTTCTTTCTTCTTCTTCTTCTTCTTCTTCTCCTTCTTCATTCTACTTGTTCTTTCTTCTTCTTCTTCTTTCTTGTTCTTTTTTTTTTTCTTCTTCTGCTTTCTTCTTCCTCTTCCCCTTCTTTTTCTTCTTCTTCTTCTTTTTCTTCTTCCTTCTAATTCTTATTCTTCTTATTCTTCCTCTTCGTTCATCCTCTTCTTGTTTTAATTTTTCTTTCTTCTTCTTCTTTTTCTTCTTTCTTTTCCTTCTATCTTCTTATTTTTATGTTTTCTTCTTTCTTCTGCTTATTTATTCTTGTTCTTTTTCTTGTTGTTGTTCTTCTTCTTCTTCTTCTGCTTCTTTTTCCTCTTCTTCTTCTTCATTTTCTTCTTCTTCTTCCTCTTCTTCCCCTTCTTCTGCTTCTTCTTGGTTCTTCTTCTTCTTCTTCTTCGCTTCTTCTTCTTCTTCTTCTTGTTCTTCTTCTTCTTTTTTTTCCTCTTCTTCTTTCTCACTCTCTTCTTTCTTCTTCTTCTTCGTCATTTTCTTCTTCTTTCTACTTCTTCTTGTTCTTCTTTGTTCTTCTTCTTCTTCTTCTTTTCTTTCATATTCTTTTTGTTCCTATTTTTTTTCTTCTTTTTCTACTTTATTCGTTTTTCTTCTGGTTCTTTTTTCTTCTTCTTCATTCTTCTTCTTCCTCATCTTCTTCTTCTTCTTTCTTCTCTGATTTTCTTCTTCTTAATTCTTCTTCTTCCCCTTCTTCTTCTTCTTCTTCTTCTTCTTCTTCTTCTTCTGCTTCTTTCTTTCTCTTATTATTTTTTCTTTTTCTTTCTTCTTCTTCTTTCTTGTTCTTCTTCTACTCTTCTTCTTCTTGTCTTATCTTCCTCTTCTTTCTTCTTCATTGTTCTTATTTTTTTTTCTTTCTTCTTTCTTCTTTTCCTTCTTATTTTTCTTATTCTACTTCTTCTTCTTCTTCTTGCTTATTCTCCTTCTTCTTCTTCTTCTTCTTATTTCCTCTTCTTCTTCTTCTTCTTCTTCTTTTTCTTCTTCTTTCTTCTTGTTTTCCCTCTTTCTTCTTCTTTTTACTTTTTCTTTTTCTTTTTTCTCCTTCTTCCTCCTCTTCTTTCTTCTTCTTCTTCTTCTTTCTTATTCTTTCTTCTTCTTCTTTCCCATTCCTCTTCTTTCTTCTTCTTTCTTCATTTTTTTCTTGCTTCGTCTTCTTTCTCCTTCTTCTTCTTCCTCTTCTTTCTTCTTTCTTCGTCTTCTTCTTCTTCTTCTTCTTCTTTCTTATTCTTTCTTCTTCTTCTTTCCTATTCTTCTTCTTTCTTCTTCTTCTTTCCTCATCTTTTTCTTGCTTCGTCTTGTTTCTACTTCTTCTTGCTCTTGCTTTCTTCTTCTTCTTCTTTGTGTTTTCTTTTTCTTCTTCTTTTTCTTCTTCTTTCTTCTTCTTATTCTTCTTCTTCTTTCTTCTTCTTCATTCTTCTACTTTTCTAACTTTTACTTATTTCTTCTCTTTCTTTATTATTCTTTTTCTTCTTCTTCTTCTACTACTACTGCTACTTCTTCTTCTTTTACTTCTTTCTCCTCTTCTTCTTCTTCTTTTTCTTCTTTTTTTTTATTCTTTCTCTTCTTCTTCTTCTTCTTCTTCTCATTTCTTTCTTTTTATTTTTTCTTCTTCTGTCTTTCCCTTCTTTCTTCTTCATTTTCTTTCTTCTTCTTCTATCTTCTTAATGTTCTTTCTTCTTACCCTTCTTCTTATTCATCTTCTTCTTCATTCTACTTCTTCTTTCCACTTCTTTCTTCTTCTTGTTCTTCTTTTTATTCCTCTTCTTTTCTCTTTCTTCTTCTTCTTCTTTCTTCTCCTTTCTTATTCTTTTTCATTCTTTATTCTTTCTTTTTCGTCTTTCCTCTACTTCTTATACTTCTTCTACTTTTTCTTCTTCTTCTTCTTTCTTCTTCTTCTTCTTTCTTCTTATTCTTTTTCCTCTGCTTCTACTTCTTCTTGTTTCTTCTTCTCCTTCTTTTTGATCTTCTTGCTTCTTCTTCTTCTTTCTTCTTCTTCTTCTTTCTTCTTCTTCTTCTTCTTCTTCTTCTTCTTTTCTTCTTCTTCTTCTTCTTCTTCTTCTTCTTCTTTCTTCTTCTTCTTCTTCTTCTTCTTCTTCTTCTTCTTTTACTTCTTTCTTCTTTATCATTATTCTTCTTACCTCTTATTTTTCTTATTTCTTCCTCTTATTCATTGTCTACATTTTCCTTCTTGTTCTTTATTCTTTTTCTTCTTCTTCCACTTTATTCATCGAGTTCTTCTTCTTGTTCTTCTTGTTCTTCTTCATTCTTCTTCTTCTTCTTCTTTCATCTCCTTTTTTCTTCTTCTCGTTTTCTCTTCTTCCTCTTTCTTCTTCTTCTTCTTCTTCTTCTTCTTCTTTTTCTTCTTCTTGTTTTTTTTACTTTCTTCTTCTTCTTTCTTCTTCATCTTCTTTCTTCTTATCCTTCTTCTTCTTCTTTTTAATCTTCTTTATTCTTCTTTCTTATTCTTTGTTCTACTTCTTTCTTCTTCTTCTTCTTTTTCTTCTTCTTCTTCTTCTTCTTCTTCTCCTCCTCCTCCTTCTTCTTCTTCTTCTTGATCTTCTTTCTTCTTCTTCTTCGTGTTCTTAATTCTTCTTCTTCTTCTTCATTCTTCTTCTTCTTTTTCTTCTTTCTTCTTCTCCTTCTTCTATATTCTTCTTCTTTCTTTTAATCTTTCTTCTTCATCTTCATTCTTTTTTAGTCTTCTTCTCCTTTCTTCTTCTTCTTCTTCTTCTTCTTCTTCTTATTCTTCCACTTCGGCTTCTTCTTCCTCTTCTTCCTCTTGTTCTTCTTCTTCTTCATGTTCCTCCTCTTCTTGTTCTTCTTCTTCCTAATTCTTCTTTTTGTCCAACTTCTTCTTTTTGTCCTACTTCTTCTTCTTGTTTACTATTCTTCTTCCTCATTTTCTTTTATCGTCTTCTTCTTCCTCTTCTTCTTTTTCTTCTTCTTCTTCTTCTTCTTCATCTGCCTTCTTCTTCTTTCGTCTTTTCCTTTATCATTTTCTTTCCTTGTCTTCCTTCTTCTTCTTCTACTTTTTTCTTCTTCATCTTCTTCTTCGCCTATCTTCTTCTTCCTTCTTCTTTCTTCATTTTTGTTTTCTTTCTTCTTCTTCTTTCTTTTTCTTCTTCTTCTTCTTCTTCTTCTTTATCTTCTTCTTCTTCTTCTTCTTCTACTTATTCTTCTTATTCTTCTTCTTCTTTCTTCTTCTTCTTCTTCTTTTCTTCTTTCTTCTTCTTCTTCTTCTTCTTCTTCTTCTTCTTATTTCTTTTTCTTCTTTCTTCTACTTTTTCCATTTTCTTCTTTCTTCTTCTCGTTTATTCTTCTTCTTTTTCTTCTTCTTCTTCTTCTTCTTCTTCTTTCTTCTTTTTTTTTTCCTCTTCTTTTTTTCTTATTATCCTTCATCTTCTTCTTCTTCTTCGTTTTCTTCTTCTTCTTCCTATTCTTCTTCTTCATCTACTTCTTCCTCTTCTTCCACTTCTTCTTCTTCTTCTTCTTCTTCTTCTTCTTTTTCTTCTTCTCCTTCTTCTTCTTCTTCTTTTGCTTCTTTGCCTTCTTTGCTCTTTGTTCTTCCTCTTCTTTCTTCTCTTTGCTTCATTCTTCTTTTTCTTTCTTTACATTTTTTTTCTTTTTTTCTTCTTTTATTTTTTCTTCTTCTTCGTTCTTCTTTTTCTTTTTCTTTTTCTACTTCTTCTTCTCATTCTTTTTTCTCCTTCTCCTTCTTCTTCATCTTCTTTCTTCTTCTCCTTCCTCTTCATCTTCTTTCTTCTTCTCCTTCCTCTTCATCTTCTTTCTTCTTCTTTTTGTTTTTATTCATCTTATTTCTTCTTCTTCTTTTTAATTCTTCATCTTTATTCTTCATTCTTCTTTGTTCTTCTTCCTCTTCTTCTTCTTCTATTTCTTCTTCTTCTTCTTCTTCTTCCACTTCTTCTTTCTTCTTCTTCTTATTCTTCTACTTTCTTGTTTTTCTTTTTCTTTCTTCTTCTTCTTCTGTCTCCTTCTTATTCTACTACTTCTTTTTCTTCCTCTTCTTCTTCATTTTGTTCTTCTTCTTTTTTCTTCTTCTTCTTGTTCGTCTTCTTTCTTCTTGTTCTTTTTTCTCTTCTCAATCTTGTTCTTCTTTCTTCTTCTTTCTTCTTTTTCTTCTTCTTCTTCTTCTTTCTTCTCTTTCCCTTCTTTCTTCTTTCTTCTTCTTCTTCTACTTCTTTCATCTTTTTCTTCTTTTATCTACCTCTTCTTTATTTTTTCTGCTTCTTCTTGTTCTTCTTTTTCTTTCTTCTTCTCACTTTTTCATTCTTCTTCTTCTTCTTCCTTCTTCTATTTCTATGTTTTTCTTCTTGTTCTTTCTTCTTCTTCTTGTTTCTTCTTCCTCTTCTTTCTGCTTCATTCTTCTTGTTCTTCTTCTTCTTCTTTTTTCTTCTTCCACTTCATCTTCTTCTTTTCCTTCTTCTTCTTCTTCTTCTTCTTCTTCTTTTTCTTCTTTCCTTCTTCTTCTTCTTTTGCTACTTCATTTTTTCTATCTTCTACCTTTTCTTCCTTTTTCTTCTTCTTCTTCTTCTTCTTCTTCTTCTTCTTCTTTCTTTTAATTTCTTCTTCTTCTTCATCTTCTTCTTCCTCCAATTCTTCTTCTTCATCTTCTTCTTTCTTCATCTTATTCTTCTGCTTCTTTCTTCTTTCTTCTTTCTTCTACTACTTCTACTTTCCTCTTCTTCTTGTTTCTTCTTCTTCTTCTTCTTCTTCTTCTTCTTTTTTCTTTTTGTCCTACTTCTTCTTTCTTCTTCTTCCCATTCTTCTACTTCTTTCTTCTTATTCTTTCTTTTGCTTTTTCTTCTTCCTTTTTTCTTCTTCTTCATCTTCCTCTTCTTTTTTCTTCTTCTGCTTCTTTCTTCTTCTTTCTTCTTTCTTCTTCTTCTTCCTTCTTCTTTCTTCTTTCTTCTTTTTCATTCTTCTTCATCTTTTCTCATCTTCTTCTTTGTTCTTGTTCTTCTTCTTCTTCTTCTTCTTTTCTCTTATTATTATTATTGTTATTATTAATATTATTAGTATTATTATTATTATTATTATTATCCTTCTTCCTCTTCTTCTTATTCTTCTTCTTCTTCTTTCTCCTTCTTCTTCTTCTTCTTCTTCTTCTTTCTTTCTTCTTTCATCTTCTTTCTTCTTTTTTTCTTTTTTCTTTCTTCTTATCCTTTTTTTTATTCTTCTTCATTTGTACTTCTTTTCTTCTTTCTTCTTCTTCTTCTTCCTTTTTTTCTTTAGTCTACTTTCTTCTTCTTTTTCTTTTTCTTCTTTGGTCTTCTTCTTCTTCTTCTTTCTCTTCTTCCTCCTCCTCTTCTTCTTCATCATCATCTTCTACTTCTTCTTCTTCCTCTTCTTTCCTCTTTCTTTTACTTCTTATTTCTTTTCTCTTCTTCTTTCTTCTTATTCTTTTTCCTTCTTTCCTCTTTCTTTTCCTTTTTCTTCTTCTTCTACTTCTTCTTCCTCTTTTTCTTTCTACTTCTACCTCTTCTTCTTCTTATTCTTCTTCTTTCTTCTTCTTCCTCTTCTTTCTCTGCTTCTTCTTCTTATTATCCTTCTTCTTCTTCTTCATTCCTTTTCTTCTTCTTTCTTCTTGTTCTTTCTTCTTCTTGTTTCCTCTTCAACTTTCTTTTTCTTCTTTGTTGTTCTTCTTCCTCTTCTTTCTTCTTTCTTCTTCTTTCTTTTTCCTTTTTCTTTCTTCTTTTTCTTCTTATTTCTTCTTATTCTTCTTTCTTTTTTCCTCTTCTTCTTCTTCTTTCTTCTTCTTTCTTCTTTTTCTTCTTTTTTTACTTCTTCTTCTACTTCCTTCTTCTTCTTATTCTTCATTCTTTTCTTCTTTTTCTTTCTACTTATTCTTCTTCTTTTTCTTCTTTCTTCTTCTCCTTCTTCTTCTTCATTCTTCTTCTTCTTCATTCTTCTTCTTCTTTTTTCTTCATCTTCTCTTTCTTTCTTCTTCTTTTTCTTCTTCTTCTTCTCCTTTTCTCTTCTTCTTCTTCTCCATCATCTACTTCCTTCTTCTTCTTCTACTTCTTCTTCCTCTTCTTTCGTCTTCTTCTTTACATTCTTCTTCTTCCTCTTTCATCTTTTTTTTCTTCCTCTTCTTCTTTCTCTCCTTCTTCTTCTTCTTCTTCTTTCTTCTTCTACTTTCGTCATTCTTCTTCTTCTTTATTCTTTATTTCTCTTCTTCTTCTTTGTTTTTCTTCTTCTATTACTTCTTTTTCTTCTTCTTCTACTTCTCCTTCTTCTTTTTCTTCTTTCTTCTTCGTCTTCTTCTTCTTTCTTCTTCTTCTTCTTTCTTCTTCTTCTTCTTCCTATTCTATTTCTTTCTTCTTATTCAATCTTCTTTCTTCATCTTTTTTCTTCCTCTCCTTTCTTTCTTTCCTCTTATTCTTTATTCTTCATCTTTCTTCTTCTTCTTTATTCTTCTTCTTATTCTTATTCTTCTGTCTTCTTTTTCTTCTTTTGCTTCTTCTCCTTCTTCTTCTTCTTCTTCTTCCTCTTCTACATCTTTCTCCTCCTTCTTTCTTCTTTCTTCTTCTTCTTACGTCTTCCGATTTCTTTCTTCTTCTCCTTTCTTTCTTTCTTCTTCTTGCTCTTCTTCTAATTCTTCTTCTTTATCATCTTCTTCTTCTTTCTTCTTCTTCTTATTCTTCTTCTTCTTTCTTCTTCTTCTTCTTTCTTCTTCTTCTTCTTTTTCTTCTTCTTTCTTCTTCCTCTTCTTCTTCTTTCGTCTACTTCTTCTTCCTCTTCTTCTTTCTTCTTTTTTTCTTCTTTCTTCTTCTTATTCATTCATTCTTCTTCTTTCTTCTTCTTCTTCTTCTTTTTCTTCATTCTTCTCCTTCCTCTTCTTCTTCTTCTTTCTTCTTCTTCTCCTTCTTTCTTCTTCTTCTTTCTTCTTCTTCTTGTTTTTCTTCTTTCTTCTTCTTCTTCCTCTCATTCTTGTTCTTTTTCATCTTCTTCTTTCTTCTTATTTTTCTTCTTCATCTTCTTCATTCTTCTCCTTTTACTCCTTCTTCTTCTTCTTCTTCTTCTTCTTCTTCTCTTTCTTGTTCTTCTTCTTTCTTCTTCTTCTTTCTTCTTCTTCGTCTTCTTCTTCTTCTTCTTCTTCTTTCTTCTTCTTTTTCTTCTTCTTCTTTTTTCTTCTTCTTCTTCTACTTCTTCCTTCTTTTTCTTTCTTCTTTCTTCTTCTTTCTTCTTCTTTCTTCTTCTTCTTCTTATTTGTTCTTCTGCTTCTTCATTCTACTTCTTCGTCTTCTTTCTTCTTGTTTCTTCTTTTTCTTCTTGATTCTTTTTCTTAATTGTTCTTTTTTTTTCCTTCTTGTTCTACAACTTTCTTCTTCTTCTTCTTCTTCTTTTTCTTTTTTCTTTTTCTTCTTATTTTTCTTTTTCTTATTCTTTTTCTTTTTCTTTCTTCCCCTTCTTCTTCTTCTTCATCATTGTTCTTTTTCTTATTTTTTCTTCTTTTTTCTTCTTCTTTCTTCTTCTTCTTCATTTTCTTCTTCTTCTTCTTCTTTTTCTTCTCCTTCTTTCTTCTTTTTTTTATTCTTCTCTTTCTTCTTTCTTCCTCTTCTTCTTCTTCTTCTTCTTCTTCTTCTTCTTCTTCTTCCTCTTCTTCTTCTTCATCATCTTATTCTTCTTCATCTTCTTCTTCCTCTTTCATCTTCTTTTTCAACCTCTTATTCTTTCTTTTTCTTCCTCTTTTTCTACCTTTTTCTTCTTTCTTCTTCTTCTTCTTCTTTCTTCTTCATCTTTCTTCTTCATCATCTTTGTTCTTATTATTATTATTATTATTATAATTATTATTCTTCTTCTTCTTTCATCTTTTTTTTCTTTTTCTTCTTTCGTTTTCTCCTTTTTTCTTCTACTTCATTTTTTTCTTCTTTCTTCTTCTTCTTTCTTCTTCTTCTATCTTTTTCTTCTGTCATCTTCTTCTTTTTCTTCTTCTTCTTCTTTCTTCTTCTTCTTCTTCTTCTTCTTTTCCTTTTCTTCTTTCTTTTTTTTCTTCATCTTTTTCTGTGTTCTACTTCTTTTTCCTCTTCTCCTTCTTCTTCTTCTCTTTCTTCTTCTTCTTCACTCTTCTTCTTCTTCTTCTGCTTTCTTCTTCTTCATTTTTCTTCTTCTTCTTTCTTCTTCTTCTTCTTCTTCTTCTTCTTTCTTCTTCTTCTTTTTCTTCTTCTTCTTTCTTCTTCTTCTTCTTCTTCTTCTTTCTCCTTGTTCTTCTTCTTTATCTTCTTCTTCTTTCATGTTTTTCTTCTTCCAATTCTTCTTTATTCATCATTTTCTTTCTTCTTCCTTCTTCTTCATTTTCTTTCACCTTATTCTTTCTTTTTCTTATTCTATCTTCTTCTTCCACTTCTTTTTCTTCTTCTTCTTCTTCTCTGTCTTCTACTTCTTTCTTCTTCTTCTTCTTTCTTCTTTTGCTGCTTCTTTTTTCTTCTTCTTTTTCTTCTTATTACTCTTCTTCTTCTTCTTTTCCTTCATCTTCTTTATTTTCCTTATTCTTCTTCTTCTTCTTCATCATCTTCTACATCTTCTTCTTTCATATTCTTTTTTTTCTTTCTTTTTCTTCTTCTTTTATCTTCTTTCTTCTTCGTTTTCTTTCTTCTTTTTTCTTAATCTTTCTTCTTATCCTTCTTCTTCCTCTTCTTCTTGTTCGTTCTACTTATTCTACATTCTTCTTTTTCTCTCTCTTCTTCTTCTTCCTCTTGTTGTTCTTCTTCTTCTTTAACTACTTCTTCTTTTTCTTCTTCTTCTTCTTCTTCCTGTTCTTCTTATTTTCTTTTTTCTCTATTTTCCTCTCTCTTCTTCTTCTTCTTCTTCTTTTTCTTTCTTCTCCTTTCTTCTTTCTTCTTATTCTTTCTCTTCTTTCTTCTTTCTTTTTCTTCTTTCTTCTTCTTCTTCTACTTCTTCTTCTTATTCTTATTCTCCTTTCTTCTTCTTCTTGTCCATTTTCTTTCTTCTTGTTCTTCTTTTACTTCTTCTTCCTCTTCTTTTCTTTCTTCTTCTTCCTCGCTCTCTTCTTCTTCTTCTTCTTCTTCTTTCTTCTTCATCGTTCTTCTTCTTCTTCTTTGTTTTTCTTCTTCTTGTCCTCCTTCATTTTCTTTTTTCTTCTTCTTCTTTTTTCTGCTTTCTTCTTCTTCTTCTTCTACATATTTCTTTATTTTCTTCATCTTTTTCTTATTTCTTCTTCTTCTTTTTTCTTCTTCTCCTTTCTTCTTCTGGTTCTTGTTTTTGTTCTTTATTCTTCTTCTTCTTCTTCTTCTTCCATTTCTTTCTTTTCCTCTTCTTCTTCTTCTTCTTTTTATTTCATCTTCTTCTTTCTTCTTAACCTTCTTCTTCTACTTCTTATCCTTCTTCATTCTTGTTTCTTCTTCTTCGTTCTTCTCTTTCTTCTTCTTCGACTTCTTCTTTTTCCTCTTCTTCTACTTCTTTTTATTCCACTGCTTTTTCTTTATTCTTCTTCTTTCTTCTTCATCTTCTTTCTTCTTATCCTTCTTCTTCCTCTTCTTTTTATTCTTCTTTATTCTTCTTTCTTATTCTTTATTCTTCTTCTTTCTTCTTCTTATTTTTCTTCTTCTTCTTCTACTTCTTCTTCTTCTTTCTTCTTCTTCTACTTCTTTTTTCTCCTTCTTCTTTTTCTTCATTTTCGGTCATCTTCTTCTTCTTCCATTTCTTCTTTCTTTTTCATGTTCTTTCTTCTTTTTTTCTTCTTCGCCTTTCTTCTTCCTCTTCTTCTTCTTCTTTTTCTTTTCCTTCTTTTTTTTCTTCATTTTCTTTCGTCTTCTTCTATCTCTTCATCGTCTTTCTTCTTATTTTTCTTCTTCTTCTTCTTCTTCTTCTTCCTTCTTTCTTCTTCTTTCTTCTCTTTTTCTTCTTCTTCTTCTTCTTCTTCTTCTTATTCTTCTTCTTTTTCTTTTTCTGCTTCTTACACTTCTTCTACTTATTCTTCTTTTTTTCTTCTTCTTCTTCTTCTTCTTCTTCTTCTTCTATTTCTTTTTTCCTTTTCGACTTCTTCTTTCTTTGTATTCTTTCTTCAACTTCTTCATTCTTCTTCTTCCACTTCTTCTTCCTTCTTCCTCCTATTCTTTCTTCTTCTTTCATCTTTTTTATCTTTATTCTTCTTCTTTCTTCTTCTTCTTCTTTCTTCTTCTTCTTGTTTCTTCTTGTTCTTTGTTCTTTATTCTTCTTCTCCTTCTTTCTTCTTTTTTTCTTCTTCTTCTTGTTTCTTCATCCTCTTCTTTCTTCTTCATTCTTCTTCTCCTTCTTTCTTCTTTTTTTCTTCTTCTTATTCTTCTTCCTCCTTTTTTTCTTCTTCTATTTCTTCATCTTCTTCTTCCTTCTTCTTCTTCTTCTTCTTCTCCTTCTTATTCTTATTCCTTCTTCTTCTTCTTCTTCTTCTTTTTCTTCTTCTTTCTTCTTCTTATTATTCTTCTTTTTCTTATTCTTTTTCTTCTTCTTCTTCTTCGACTTCTACTTCTTTCTTCTTCTCCTATCGTCTTCTTTTCCTTCTTTTTTTCTTCTTCTTTCTTCTTCATCTTCTTTTTGCTTATCTTTCTTTTTCGTCTTTTTCTACTTCATTCTACTTCTTCTTTGCTCTTCTTCTCTCTTCTTCTTCTATTTCTTTATTTGTCTTCTTCGTCTTCTTCTTCTTCTTCTTCTTCTTCTTTCTTCTTCTTCTTGTTGTTGTTCTTCTTCTTCTTCTTCTCCTTCTTCTCCTTCTTCTTCTCTTTCTTCTTCTTCTTTCTTCTTCTTCTTCTTCATCTTCTTCTTCTTATTTCTTCTATCTTCTTCTTCTTCTTCTTCTTCTTCTTTCTTCTTTTCTTCTTCATCTTCTTTCTCCTTCCTCTTTCTTCTTCTTTTCTTACTTTTGCTTCTTTCTTCTTCATCTTTATTTTTCTTCTTTTTCTTCTTCTATTTCTTCTTCTACTTCTTCTTCTTCTACTTTTTCTTCTTCTTATTGCTCCTTATCTTCTTCTTCTTCTTTTTGTTCTTTCTCTTCTTCCTCTTCTTGTTCTTCTGCTTCTTTTTCCTCTTTTATCCTCTTTCTTCTTCTTCTTTCTTCGCTTTTCTTCTTTCTTCTGGTTCTTTCTTCTTTTTTTTGTTCTTCTTCTTTTACTTCTTCTTCTTCTTCTTTCTACTGCTTCTTTTTTTCTTCTTCTTCTTTCTTCTTCTTCTTATTCTTCTTATTATTATTATCCGTCTTCTTCTTCTTTTTTTCCCTTCTTCTTCTTTCTTGTTCTTTTTCTTTCTTCTTTTTGTTTCTTCTTCTTTCTTCTTCGACTTACTTTTTCTTCTTCTTTGTTCTTCTTTTTCTTATTATTTTATTATTATTGTCTTCTTCTTATTCTTCTTTCTTATTCTTCTTGTTCTTCTTCTTCTTCTTCTTCTTCTTTCTTCTTCTTCTTATTCTTCTTCTACTTCTTTCTTCTTCTAATTTCTTCTTCCTCCTTTTTTCTTCATCTTTCTTCTTCTTCTACTTTCTTTTGCTTCTTCTTATTTCTTCTTTTTCTTCTATCTTCTTCTTCCTCTTCTTCTTCTTTCTTCTTTTTCTTTTTTCTTCATCTTAACTCTTCTTCTTTTCCTTCATCTTTCTTCTTCTTTCTCCTTCTTGTTTCTTCTTCTTTCTTCTTAAGCTTCCTTTTTCTTCTTCTTTGTTCTTGTTTTAATTATTATTATTATTATTGTCTTTTTCTTATTCATCTTTCTTCTTCTTCTTTCTTCTTTTTCTTCTTCTTCTTCTTCTTTCTTCTTCTTACTTCTTCTACTTTCTTTCTTTTTAATCTTCTTCTACTTTTTTTCATCTTCTTCTTATTTCTTCTTCTTCTATCTTCTTCTTCCTCTTCTTATTCTTTCAACTTTTTCTTCTTCTTTCTTCATTTTAATTCCTCTTCTTCTTTTTCTTCTTCTTCTTCTACTACTACTTTCTTCTTTTTCTTCTTCTTTGTTCATTTTCTTCTATTTTTTCTTTCTTTATATTCTTCTAATTTTCCTTCTTCTTTCTTCCTCCCCTTCTTCTTCTTCTTTCTTTTTCTTCTTCTTCTTCTTTTGCTTCTTCCTCATTCTTCTTCTTCTTCTTTCTTTATTCAAATTCTTTTTCCTTCTTCTATTCTTCTTCTAATTCTTCTTCTTCTTCTTCCTCTTCTTCTTCTTCTTCCTCTTCTTCTTCTTCTTCTTCTTTTACCTTCTTTCTTCTTCTTCTTCTTCTTTCTTCTTCTTCTTTAGCTTCTTCTTCCTCTTTCATCTCCTTCTTCTGCCTCTTCTTCTTTTTCTTGTTCTTTCTTGTTCTTTCTTCTTTCTTCTTCTTCTTCTTCTTCTTCTTCTTTGTTTTTCTTCTTTCTTCTTTCTTTTTCTTCTTTCTTTTTCATCTTTTCTTTATTCTTCTTTGTTCTTCCTTCAATTCTTCCTCCTCTTCTTCTTCTTCTTCTTCTTCTTTCTTCTTCTTCTTCTTCTGCATCTTATTTCTTCTTTTTCCTCTTCTTCTACTTCTTTCTTCTTCTTCTTTCTTCTTTCTTCCTCTAATTTTCTCTTCTTCCTCTTTCTTCTTCTTCTTCTTCTTCTTCTTCTTTTTATTCATCATCTTCTTCTTGTTCTTTTTCTTCTTTCTGCTTTTTCTACTTCTTCCTTCTTCTTTTTCTTTTTCTTTCTTTCTTTCTTTTTCTTCTTTTCTCTTTCTTCTTCTTCTTCTTCTTCTCCTTTCATCTTCTTCTTTCTTTTTTTTGTTTCTTCTTCTTTGATCTTCTTTTTCCTGTTTTTCTTCTTTTTCCTTCTTCATCTTTTTTCTTCTTCAGCCTTCTTCTTCGTCTTCTACTTCTTCTACTTCTTCTCTTCTTCTGCTTCTCCTTCTTCTTCTTCTTCTTCTCCTCCTCCTTTCATCTTCTTCTTTCTTTTTTTCTTTCTTCTTCTTTGATCTTCTTCTTCATGTTCTTCTTCTTTTTTCTTCATCTTTTTTCTTCTTCAACCTTCTTCTTCATCTTCTACTTCTTCTACTTCTTCTTCTTCTCTTCTTCTTTTTCTTCTTCTTTCTTCCTCTTATTATTTCTTCTTCTTCTTTCTTCTTCTTCCTTCTTCTTCTTCTTTCTTCTTATTCTTGTTTCATCTTCGTCTTCTTTCGTCTTCCTTCTTCTTCTTCTTCCTTCTTCTTCTTCTTTCTTCTTCTTCTCCTTCTTCTTGTTCTTCTTCTTCTTCTGCTTCTTTTTCCTTTTTTTTCTTCTTCTTCTTCTTCTTCTTCTCCTTCTTTCTTCTTCTTTCTTCTTTTTCCTCTTCTTTATTCTTCTACTTCTTCTTTTTCCTCTTCTTTCTTCTACTTTCTTCTTCTTCTTTCTTTCTTCTCTTCCTTCTTCTTGCTTTGTCTTCTTTCTTCTTAATATTTCTTCTTGTTATCATTTTTTTTCTTTCTTCTTCTTCATTTTTCTTTTTCTTCTTTCTTCTTCTTCTACCTTTGTCTTCCTCTTCTTCTTTTTTTGTCTTCTTTTTTTTTCTTCTGCTTCTTTTCTCTTCTTCTTATTTCTCCTTCTTTCATCTTCTTGTTTCTCCTTCTTCTTCTTTCTTCTTCTTTTTCATTCTACTTCCTCTACCATTTCTTCTTCTTCTCTCTTCTTCTTCTTCATCTTTCATCTTTTTCTTCTTTTTTTTCTTTCTTCTTCTTCTTCTTCTTCTTCTTCTTTCTTATTCTTCTTCTTCTTTCTTCTTCTTCCTCTTTCTTCTTCTTCTTCAACTACTTCTTCATCTTCTTTCTTTCTTCTTCTTGTTCTTCCCCTACTTCTTTCTTGTTCTTTGTCTTCTTCTCCTTCTTCTTCTCCTTCTACTTCTTCCTCTTTTTTTACTTCTTCTTCTTCTGCTCCTTTTTCTCCTTCTTCTTCCTCTGCTTCTTCTCCTTCTTCTCCTTCTCCTTCTTCTTCTTCTCATTCTCCTTCTTCTTCTTCTTCTTCTTCTTCCTCTCCTCCTTCTTCTCCTCCTCCTTCTCCTTCTCCTTCTTCTTCCTCTCCTTCTTCTTCTTCTTCTTCTCCTTCTTCTCCTTCTTCTTCTTCTCCTTCTTCTTCTTCTTGTCCTTCATCTTCTTCTTATTCTTCTTCTTCTTCTGCTTCTTCTTCTTCTTCTTCTTCTCTTTCTTCTTCTTCTCCTCCTTCTTCTTCTTCTTCCTCTTCTTCTTTCATCTTCTTCGTCTTTCTTCTTCTCTCTTCTTCTTCTTTATTCTTCTTCTTCTTCCTTTATCTTCTTTCTTGTTCTTCTTCTTCTACTTTTTCTTCTTTATTCTTCTTCTTTTTCCTCTTTTTTCTTCTTATTCTTCTTTCTTTTGCTTCTAGTTTTTTCCTTTTCATTCTTCTTCTTTCTTCTACTTCTTCTTCTCCATTTCCTTTATTCTCCTATTCTTCTTCTTCTTTCTTCTTCTTCTTTCCTTTCTTTTTTCTTTTTTTTCCACTTTTGTCTTCTTCATTTTCATCCTTATTCTTCTTTCTTCTTAATCTTCTTTCTTCTTATCTTTCTTTTTCTTCCTCTTCTTCTTCTTCATTCTGCTTCTACTTTCTTCTTCTTCATTCTTCTTCGTCTTCTTCCTCTTCTTCTTTTTCTTCCTTCTACTTCCTCTTCTTTTTCTTCTTCTTCTTCTTATTCTTCTTTTTCTTCGTCTGCTTCTTTTTCTTCTTCTTATTCTTCTTCTTATTCTTCTTCTTCTTCTTCTTCTTCTTCTTCTTCTTTTCTTTCTTCCACTTCTTCCCTCTTTCTTCTTCTACTTCTTTCTTCTCATTTCTTCTTTCTTCTGGTTCTTTCTTCTTCTTTCTTCTTTCTTTCTTCTTCTTCTTCTTCTACTTCTTCTTCTTCCTCTTCTTTTTCTTCTTTATTTCTTTATTTCTTTCTTTCTTTCTTTCTTATTCTTCTTCTTCATTCTTCTGGTTCTTCATCATCTTCTTCTTCTTATTTCTTTTCTTCTTCTTCTTCTTCTTCTTTCTTCTTTCTCTTGTCCTTCTTCTTCTTCTTTCTTCTTCTTCTTCTACTTC
Organism: Vanilla planifolia; assembly: GCA_023846275.1. Taxonomy (NCBI): domain Eukaryota; kingdom Viridiplantae; phylum Streptophyta; class Magnoliopsida; order Asparagales; family Orchidaceae; genus Vanilla; species Vanilla planifolia. Next base: position 99,995 of record JAIUJO010003006.1, read on the forward strand.
ATTATT
>JAIUJO010003006.1:102500-106102 GCA_023846275.1 Vanilla planifolia
TTCTTCTTACTTCTTCTTTCTTCTTCTTTATTCATGTTCTTATTTTTCTTCCTCTTCTTCAAGTTTTTCTTCCTCCTCTCCTTCTTCTTCTTCCACTTATTCTTCTTCCTATTCTTCATCCTCTTGTTCATCATCATCGCCTTCTTATTTTTCTTCCTCATCTTCTTCTTCTTCTTCTTCTTCTTATTCCTCTCTTTTCCTCTTTCTTCTTCTTTTTCTTCTCTTTTCTTCTTTCTTCCAATTCTTTCTTCTCCTTTTTTCTTTTTTTTTTCTTCTTTCTTCTTCTTCTTCTTTTTCTTCTTCTTTCTTCTTCTTCTTCTTCATCTTCTTCTTCTTCTTCTTCTTCTTCTTCCACTTCTACATCTTCTTCTTCTTTCTTCTTCCTCATCTTCTTCTTCTTTCTTCTTTTTGTTCTTCTTCTACTTCTTATAATTCTTCTTCTTCTTCTACTTTCTACTTCTCCTTCTACTTCTTCTTTGTTCCTCTTCTTCTTCTTCTTCTACTTTTTCCTTCTTTCTTCTTCTTCTTTCATTTTCTTCTTTCCTCATCACCTTTCTTCTTCTTCTTCTTTGTTCTTCTATTTCTTCTTCTTTTATTTCTTCTTCTTCTTCTTCTTCTTCTTCTTCTTCTTCTTCTTCTTTCTTCTTCTTCTTCTTTCTTTCTTCTTCTTCTTCTTCTTTTTTCACTTTCTTTTCTTCTTCTTCATTCTTCTTCTTCTTCTTCATTATACTTCTTTCCTCTTTTTTTCTCTCTTTTTCTTGTTTCTTCTTAATCTTCTTCTTATCTTCTTATCTTATTCTTCTTATTCTTCTTCTTCTTAATTCTTCATCTTCTTCTTTATTCTTCTTCTTCTTCTTCTTCTTCTTCTTCTTCTTCTTTCTTCTTCTTCTTCTTCTTCTTCTTCTTCTTCTTCTTTTCCTTCTTCATGTTCTTCTTCTCTTCTTTTCTTCTTTTTTCTTCTCTCTTCTTTTTCTTCTTTCTTCTTCTATTCTTCTTTCTTTTTCTTCTTCTTCTTCTTCTTCTTCTTCTTCTTCTTCTTTATTCTTCTTCTATTTCTTCTTCTTTCATCTTCTTTTTCTTCGTCATTCCCTTCTTTTTTGTTCTTCTTCTTCTTCTTCTTCTTCTTCTTCTTCTTCATCTTTCTTCTTCTATTTTATCTTCTTCCTTCATCTTTCTTCTTCTATTTTATCTTCTTCTTCTTCTTCTTCTTCTTCTTCTTCTTTTTTCTTCTTCTTCTTTTCCTTACTCCTTTCTTCTTCTTCCTTCTTCTTCTTCTTCTTTTTCTTCTTCTTCTTTATTTCTTCTTCTTCCTCTTCTTTCTTCTACTTCTTTTTTCTTTTTCTTTTTTCATTTTCTTCGTCTTTCTTCTTCTTCTTCTTTTTCTATTTTTTCTTCTTCTTCTTCTTCTTTATCTTCTTCTTCTTCTTCTTCTTCTTTCTTCTTCTTCTTTTTCTTCTTCTTTCTTCTTCTTCTTCTTCTTTCTTCTTCTTCTTTCTTTTTTGTCATTCCTCTACTTCTTGGTTCCTCTTCTCCTTCTTTCTACTTCTTCCTTTTCTTTTTCCTCATCATCGTCGTCTTCTTCTTCTTCTTTCTTCCTCTTATACTTTCTTCTTCTTCTTTCTTCATTTTCTTCTTTTTTCTTCTTCTACTTCTTCTACTTCTTCTTCTTCTTCTTCTTTTTCTTTCTTCTTTCTTCTTCTTCTTCTTCTTCTTCTTTCATCTTCTTCTTCTCCTTCTTCTTCTAATTCTTTCTTCTTCTTCTTTGTTCTTTCTTCTTGTTTTTTCTTCTTCTTCTTTCTTCTTTCTTCTTCTTGTTTCTTCTTCATCTTCTTCTTTCATCTTCCTCTTCTTCTTTCTTCTTCTTCTTCTTCTTCTTCTTCTTTTTCTTCTTCTTCTTCTTCTTCTTCTTACTCCTCCTTCTTGTTGTGCTTATTCTTTTTTCTTATACTTCTTTCTTCTTCTTCTTTCTTCTTCTTCTTGTTCTTCTTCTTCTTTCTTTTTCTTCTTCTTGTACTTCACTTTCAGCTTCTTCTTATTCCTCTTTTTCTTTCTTATTTTTCTTCTTTATTCTTCTTTTTTCTTCTTCTTCTTCTTCTTTCTTCTTCTTACTTCTTTCTTCTTTTTCTTTCTCTTCTTCTTACTTCTTTCTTCCTCTTCTAATTTCTTCTTCCTCTTTCTTCTTCTTCCTGTTTCATCATCATCATCTTCTTCTTCTTCTTTCTTCCACTTATTATTTCCACTTCTTTCTTCTTGTTCTTCATTATTCTTCTTTTTTCTTCTTGTACTCGTTTTTTCCGCTTCCTTCTTCTTTCTTCTTATTCTTCTTCTTTCCTCTTCCCCTTATTCTTATTCTTCTTCATCTTCTTCTTTTTTCTTTTTTCTTCTTCTACATTTTCTTTTTCTTTATCTTCTTCTTCTTCGTCTCATTTCTTCTTCTTCTTCTTTTCCAACTTTCTGCTTCTTTTTCTTCTTCTTCTTTCTTCTTCTTTTTCTTTTTCTACTTTCTTCTTCTTCTTCATCTTCTCCTCTTCTTTCTTCTTCTTTTTCTTTTTCTACTTTCTTCTTCTTCTTCATCTTCTCCTTTCTTCTTCTTCTTTTTTCTTCTTCTTTCTTCTTCTTCTTACTTCTTTTTTCTTCTTCTTCTTTATTCCAGTTGTTCTTTTTGTTGTTGTTCTTCTTCTTCTTCAACTTCTTCTTGTTCTTCTTCTTCTTTTTCTTCTTCTTCTTCATCGTCTTTCTTCTTATTCTTCCTCTTCTTCTTCTTCTCCTCCTTATTGCTCTTCTTTTCTCTTTCTTCATCTTCTTTCTTCACCTTTCTTCTTTATTTTAATTGTTTCTTCTTATTTCTTCTTTCTTTTTATTCTTTCTTCATATTCTTCTTTCTTCTTATTCTTTCTTCTTCTTTCTTTTTCTTCTTTCTTTTTCTTCTTTCTTCTTATTCTTCTTTTTTCTTATTTTTTCTTCTTCTTCTCTTCTTTCTTCTTCTTTCTCTTCTTCTTTCTCTTCTTCTTCTTCTTCCTCTTCTTCTTCTTCATCTCATTATTAATCTTCTTCTTCTTCTCCTTCTTGTTCTTTTTCTTCTTCTTCTTCTCCTTCTTGTTCTTTTTCTTCTTCTTCTTTCTTCTTCTTTTGCTTCTTCGTGTACTTCGCCGTTGTTCTTCTTCTTCTTCTTTCTTCTTCTCTCTACTTATTCTTTCTTTTTCTTCTTCTTCTTCCTCTTCTTCTTGTTCTTCTTGTCTTTCTTCTTCCCCTTCTTTCTTCTTTATAATCTTCAACATCTTCTTCTTCTTCTTCTTCTTCTTTTTCTTTGTTCTTCTCCACCTACTTCTTCTTCTTTCATCTCCTCCTTCTTTCTCCATCTTCTTTCTTCTTCTTCTTTTATCCCCTTCAACTTTCTTATTCTTCTTTATTCTTTTTCTTCTTCGTCTTCCTCTTCTTTTCTTTCTTCTCCTTCATCTTCTTCCTCTTCTTTCTTCTTCTAGTTCTTCTTCTTCTTCTTCTTCTTCCTCTTCTTTCTTCTTCTGCTTTTTCTACTTCTTCTTTTCTTCTTCTTCCTTCTTCTTCCTCTTCTTCTTCTTCTAAATTCTTTTCTTCTTTCTTCT
>JAIUJO010001838.1:0-20000 GCA_023846275.1 Vanilla planifolia
TAATCCTTAGTTACTGATGCATAATCTCTACTTTGTAATCCCTAATCCCTAAACTATAATGCATAATACTTAATCCTTAATCGATAATCTCTAATACCTAACCTCTACTCCCCAATCCCTCCCTCCCCATCTAGCTATCTATAGTCATTAACCCCCAATCTCTAATTCCCTCATCCTTAATCTCTAATCCCTAATCCCTAACCCATAATCCATAATCCCTAAATCTTAATCCCTAATTGTTAGCTTTCCAAACCCAAATCCTTAATCCCTAATCCTTCCCTCCCAAATCTTTAATTCGTATTCCCTGATACCTAATCCCTAATCCTTCATTCTTTAGTTCCTAATCCCTAATCCCTAACCACTTATCGATATTTTATCTCTTCTTTTTCTACTTCTTCTTCCTCCTCTTCTTAATCTTCTACTTCTTCCTCTTGTGCTTCTTCTTCTTTGTCTTCTTCATCTTAGGGATTTAGGATTCAAGATTAGAGATTAGAGATTAGGGATTAGGTATTAGAAAATAACCAATTATAATTAGGATTAGAGATTAGGGATTTGAGAATAAGGATTAGCAATTTTTTAATATAGATTATGGACAAGGGAGGTAGAGATTTGGGATTCGAGATTAGGTATTAGGGATTAGGGATTAGAGATTAGGGAGGAAGAGAATAGGATTTAGGTATTGGTGATTAGGTATTAGGGATTTGGGATTAGAGATTAGAGATTAGAGATTAGAGATTAGAGATTAAAGATTAGAGATAAGAGATTAGAGATTAATGGTTATGGATTTAAGATTTAGGATTAGGTATTAGAAATTAAGGATTAGAAATAAATGGATTTGAATTAGGGATTAAAGATTAGGAAATAGAGACTAGGGATTAGTGATTATGGATTAGGGATTAAGGATTAGAGATTAGGGATTAGATGTTATATATTATAGATTAGGGATTCAGAATTAGGTATTAGATATTAGGTTTTAAAGTTTAAAGATTTGGGAATAGAGATTAGGGATTAACGATGGATTAGGGATTAGGAATTAAGGATTAAGAAAATTAGTGAAGCAAGAAGGAAGAAGAAGAAGAAAAAAGAAATAAGGAGGAAGAAGGAAGAAAGAAGAAGAAGATGAGGAAGAAGAAGAGGAAGAAGAAGAAGAAGAAGAAGAAGAAGATGATGGTGATGAAAAGTAAGAAGAAAAAGAACAATAAAGAACAAACAAGAGAGAAGAAAGATGAATGAAGGAAGAGAGAAGACATAAGAAGGAAGAGAGAAGGTGGAAAGAAGAAGGAAGAAGGAAGAAGAATGAAGAAAGAAGAAAGAAGAAAGAAGTAGTAGTAAAAAAACAAGAAGAAAAAATGGAGAAGGAGATGAGGGAGACGAAGAAGGAGAAGGAGAAGTAGAAGAAGTTGGAGATGGAGAAAGAGAAGGAGAAGGAAGAGGAAAAATAGAAGGAGAAGGAGAAAGAGAAGGAGAAAGACAAGGAGAAGGAGAAGCAGAAGAGGAAGTAGAAGGAGAAAAATAAGAAGAAGAAAGAAGAAGAAGAAGAAGAGGAGGAACAAGAAGAAGAGGAAGAAGAGGAAGAAGAAGAAAAAGAAGAAGAAGAAGAGAAAAAAGAGGAAGAAGAAGAGGATTAAGAAGAATAAGAAAAGAAGAAGGAGAAAAAGATGAAAGGGAAGAAGAAAAAGAGGAAGAAGAAGAAGAAGAAGAAGTAGAAGAGGAAGATGAGGAAGAAGAAGAAGAAGATGAGGTAGAGGAAGAAGTACATGAAGAAGAAGATGAGGAAGAAGAAGAAGAAGAAGAAAAAGAAGAACAAGAAGAGGAAGAAGAACAAGAAGAAGAAGAAAAGGATGAAGAAGAGGAGGAAGAAGAGGCAACTTTGTGATTAGGGATTAGGGATTAAAGATTAGTTATTAAGGATTTGAGATTCAGGATTAGGATTACAAATTGAAAAATTATAATTAGGATTAGGGACTAGAGGTTATGGAGAGAGGGATTAGGTATTTTGGAATGCGTATTATGGATTATGGAGGGATTGGGGATTAAAGATTATGTACTAAGGATTAGAGAATAAGGAAGGAGGGATTCTGTATTAGGCATTAGGCTTTAGAGATTAGGGATTATGGATTAGCAATTTAGGATTAGGGTATAGGGATTAAGGATTACAAATTAAGAGTAGGGATTAGAGAATAAGTGATAAGGATGAGGGATTAAGGATTATAGATTAAGGACTAGGGATTAGGGATTAGGGATTAGGGATGAAGGGATTAAGTGATTAAGAATTAAGAATTAAGGATTAATTATTAAAGATTATGGATTTAGGACTAACAATTAGAGATTAGGGAAAAGGGATTAGAGATTAGGGTTTATGGATTAGGGATAAGAGATTAGTGATTAGGGATTAAGGATTAAAGATTAAAAAATTATGAATGGGATTAAGGATTAAGGATTATCAAGAAGTAGAAGGAGAAGCAAAAGAAGGAGAAGGAGAAAGAAACGGAGAAGAAGAAAGAGAAGAAGAAGAAAGGAGAAGGAGAAGGAGAAGAAGAAGAAGATAAAGAAGAAGAAGAAGAAGACAAAAGAGAAGAAGAAGAAATAAAGAAAGAAGAAGGAGAAGAAGAAGAAGAAGAAGAAGAAGAAGGAGAGGAAGAAGAAGAGGAAGAAGAAGAGGAAGAAGAGGAACAAGAAAAGAAGAAGCAGAAAAAGAAGAAGAAGAAGGGGAAGAGTAAGAAGAGAAAGAAGAAGTAGAAGAAGAAGAAGAAGAGGAAGATGATGAAGAAGATGAAAAGGAAAAAGAACAAGAAGAACAAGAAGAAGAACAGGAAGATAAGGACGAAGAGGAAGAAGTTGAAGACAAAAATGAGCAAGAAAAAGAAGTAGAAGTGGAAGAAGAAAAAGAAGAAGATGATGAAAAGGAAGAAGAAGAACAAGGGGAAAAAGAGATGAATTAGGGATTAAGTGTTAACGATTTAAGATTAGGTGTTAGAGATTAAGGATTATGAATTAGGGATAAAGGATTTAGGATTACGAATTAGTAATTAAGGATTAAGGTTTAGAGGTTATGGATAAGGGATTAAGGAGCAGGGATTAAAGAATAGGTAATAGAGATTATAGATTAAGAATTAGAGATTAAAGATTAAGGATTAATAAATTAATGATTAAGGATTAAAGATTAAGGATTAAGTGATTACTAAGGATTGCACATTAGGTATTAAGAATTATAGATTATGGATTAGGAAATTGAGATTAGGAATTAAGGATTTGAGATTAGCTATTTGGGATTTGGGATTCAAGATTAAGGATTAGAGATTAGGGATTATGGACTAGAGATTAAGTGATTATAATTAGGATTAGTGATTGCATATTAGGGATTAAGGATTGAGGAATAGGTATTAGGGATTAGAGATTAAGAATTAGAGATTATTGATTATAGATTAGGCATTAAGGATTAGGGATTAGGTATTATGGATTAGGGTTTAGAGATTAGAGATTATAGATTAGGTATTAGGGATTGCGGATTAGAAATTATAGATTAATGGTTGATTAAGGATTAGCGATTGGAGAATATTGATGGATGGATTAAGCATCACAGATTAGGTATTAGGGATTAGAGATTAGGGAGGGACAATTTACGGAGCAGGGATTAGCGAATAACGATTAAGGATTAAACGATTAAGGATTACGAAGAAAAAACAAGAAGAAGAAGAAGAAGTAGAAGAAGAAGAACAACAAGGTTGAAAAAGAAGAAGTAGGAGGATAAGGAGATGGAGGAGAAGGAAAAAGAGAAATAGAAGGTGAAGGAAAATCAGAAGGAGATGGAGAAGTAAAAGGAGAAGAAGAAGGAGATGTACAAGGAGAAGGAGAGGAGAAAGATAAGAAGAAGGACAAGGAGAAGAAAAAGGACAAGGAGAAAAAGAAGAAGAAGAAGTAGATGAAGAAGAAGAAGAAGAAGAAGAAGAAGAAGAAGAAATAGAAGAGAAGAAGAAGAAGAAGAAGAATAGAAGAAAAGAAGAAAAAGAAGAAAAAGAAGAAGATAGGCAAGAAGAAGAAGACTAAGAAAAAAAGGAGAAAAGGAGAGAAAGAAAGTGATGAAGAACAAGAGGAAGGAGGAGGAGGAGAAGAAAAAGAAGAAGAAGAAAAGAAGAAAAGAAGAAAAGAAGAAAAGAAGAAAAGAAGAAATGGAAAATGAAGAACAAGAAGAAGAAGAAGAAGAGGAGGAGGAAAAGAAGAAGAAGAAGAAGAAGAAGAAAAAGAAGAAGAAGAGGAGGATGAAGAACAAGAAGAAGAAGAAGAGGATGAAGAAAAAATGGAAGAGGAAGAAGCGATGGATAAGTAATTAGTGATTAGGGGTTAGGGAATAACGAGATGATGAAGAAGAAAGGAAGAGAAGCAGAAGAAGAAAAAGAAGAAGAAGAAGAAGTGGAAGAAGAAGAGGAAGAAAAAATAGAAGAAGATGAACATGAAGAGGAAGTAAAAGAAGAAGAAAGGAAAGAAGAAGAAGAAGAAGAAGATGAAGAAGTAGAAGAAGAGGAAGGAGGAGAAGAGGAAAAGAAGAAGAAGAAGAAAAAGAAGAAATATTAAAGAAGAAGAAGAGAAAGAGGAAGAAGAAGAAGTTGAAGAAGAAGGAGAAGAAGATAAGAAGAGGAATAAGAAGAAGAAGAAAAAGATGAAGAAGAAGTAGAAGAAGAAGAAGAAGAAGAAGAAGAAGATGATGATGATGTTGAAGAAGAAGAAGAATAAGAAGGGGAAGAAGAAGAAAAGAACAAGAAGAAGAAGAGGGACATAAGAAGAAGAAGAAGAAGATGAGAAAGAAGGAAGAAGAAGAGGAAGAACAAGTGAAAGAAGAAGATGAAGAAGGGAAGAAAAGATGTATTAAGGATTAAGAATTAGGGTTAGAGAATAGGGATTTGATGTTAGGGGTTTAAAGATTAAGGATAAGAGATTAAAGAGTTGGGATTAAAGAATAAATATTAAGGGTTAGGGATTAAGGATTAGGGGTTAGAGAAAGAGATATAGATTAAGTGATTAACTACTAAGGAATATACGTTAGGTTATTAAAGATTGGGGACTACAAATTAGGTATTGAGAATAGGGACTAAAGATTAGAGATTAGTGATTGACGTTTCGAGATTTAGGAGTAGGTATTAGAGATTAAAGATTAAGAACAAATGATTAGGCAATTATCTTTTGGATTAAGGATCACAGATTAAGGATTAGAGATTAGGGATTAAAAATTAGGGATCAAGGATTAGGATTAGAGATTAAGTATTAAGAATTATGGATTAAGGATTCTTTCAGGATTATGGTTGAGGGTTTGGGATTAAGGATTAAGGATTAAGGAGGGATGGATTAGGTGTTATAGATTAAGAAATAGGGAATAAGGATTATGGATTATGAAAACGATTGAGAAGAAGAAGATGATGATGATGAAGAAGAAGGAGAAGAAAAACAAGAACGAAAAGAAGAGGAAGAACAAGAAATCAAAGACGAAGAGCAAGAAGAAGAAGAAGGAGAGGAACAAGAAGAATAGGAATAAGACAAAGGAGAAGAAGAAGAAGAAGAAGGAAATGGAGAAGAAGATCATGGAGAAGAAGAAAAAGAAGAAGTAGAAGAAGAAGATGAAGAATAATATTTATAATAATAATAATAAGAAGAGGAAAAAGATTACGAAAATGTAGAAGAAGAAGAAAAAGAAGAGAAAGAAGAAGAAGTAGAAGAAGAAGAAGAAGAAGAGAATGACAAGAAGAAGAAAAGAAGAAGTAAAAGAAGAAGTGGAAGAAGAAAGAGAAGAGGACAAAGAAGAACAAGAAGAAAAGGAAGAAGAAGGAGAAGGAGAAGGAGAAGGAGGACTTGAAGAATGAGGAAAGGAGATGTAGAATGAGAACGAGCAAGAGAGGGAGACGATAAGGAGAAGGAGACAGAGAAGTAGAACGATAAGGAGAAGGAGAAGGAGAAGGATAAGAAGAAGGAGGAGGGGGAGGAGAAGAAGAAGAAGAAGAAGAAGTGGTAAAAACAGATGAAGAAGAAGAAGAAGGAGAGGAAGAAGAAGAATAAGAAAAGTAGAAGAAGGAGAAAAAGAAGTAGAAGAAAGGGGTGAAGAAGTAGTGGAAGGGGAAGAAGAAGAAGAAAAGGAAAATGAAGAAGAAGAAAAAGAAGAAGAAGAAGAAGAAGAAGAAGAAGAAGGATAAGCAGAAGAGGAAGAAGAAGAAGAGAAGAAGAAGAATAGGAAGAAGAAGAAGAACAACAAAAAGAAGAACAGTAAGATAAGGAAGAAGAGGAGGAAGAAAAAGAACAACAGCAAGTGGAAGAAGAAGAAGAAGACGAAGAGGAAGAAGAGATGGGTTAGGGATTAGCGATTAGAGTTAAGGTTAAGGAGAAGAATAAAATTAATAAAAATAATAATAATAAGAAGTTGAAGAAGAAGAAGAAAAAAAAGTGGGAGAAGTAGAAGCTAAAGAAGAAGAAGAAGAATAAGAAGAGGAATAAGAAGAAGAAGAAGTCAAAGAGAAAGAAGAAGAAGTAGAAAGATAAGGAAGAAGCTAAAGAAGAAGAGGAATAAAAAGAAGAAGAACGATAAGAGGAAGGGGAGGATGAGGGAAAAGTAGAAGAGAGAGATAAGAAAAAAGAAGAAGAAGAAGAAGAAGAAGAGGAAGAAGAAGAAGAAGAGGAAGAAAAGAAGGAATGAGATTAAGGATTAGGGGTTAGAGATTATGTATTAGGGATTGAGGATTAGGAATTAGGGTTTGAAGATTAGAGATTAGATATTATGGATTAGCAATTAATGATTAGGGTTTAGAGATTAAGGATAACAGATTAAAGAGTAGAGATTATGGGATCAGTAATAGGGATTAGAGATTATGGATTAAGGGATTAATTACTAAGGATTGTAGGCGAAGTGTTAAGGATTAGGGATTATAACTGAGGTAATTGAGATTAGTGATAAAGGATCAGAGATTAAGGATTTTAGATTTGGGTTTCAAGGTTAGGAATTTGAGATTAGGGATTAGGGATAGGAGATTAAACAATTATAATTAAGATTAAGGATTAGAGATCATAGATTAATAATTAAGGATTAAAGATTAGAGATTAGCGACTATGGATAAGGATTAAAGATTATGGATTAAGGATTAGGGATTAAGTATTAGAGATTAAGATTTAGGGATTAGGTGTTATGGATTAGAGATTAGAGATTAAGAACAATGATTTATGGATTATAGATGGATTAGGGGTTAGGGTTTGGGGATTACAGGATTAGAGATTAAGGTGGGATGGATTAGGCATTATAGATAGGGATTAGGAAATAAGGATTAAGGATTATGAAGAAGTATAGAGAAGAAGAAGAAGAAGATGAAGAAGAAGGAGAAGAGGAGGAAGAAGAAGAAGAAGTAGAAGTAGAAGTAGAAGAAAGGAAGACAAAGAAAAGTTGAAGAAGAAGAAGATTGAAGAAGGAGGAAGAGAATGAAGAAGAAGAAAAAGAAGATGAAGAACAGAAGAAGAAGAAGAAGAAGAAGAAGAAGAAGAGGAACTTCAAGAAATAGAAGAGGAAAGAAAACAGAAGAAGAAGAAAAGGAAAAAGAAGAAGAAGAAAAAGAAGAGGAACAAGAAGATAATAAGAATAAGAAGAAATAGACAAGAAGAAGAAGAAATGGAGAAAAGGATGAAGGCGAAGAAGAAAAAGAAGAAAAAGAAGTAGAAGAAGAAGACGAAGGACATGAAGAAGAGAAGAAGAAGAAGTGGAAAAAGAAGAGGAAAACGTAGATGAAGAAGAAGAACAACAACTACAATAAAAAGAAGGGAATTGGTCAAAGAAGAAGAAGAAGGAGAAGAAGTTAAGAAGAAAAAGAAGAAAACGAAGAAGAAGGAGAAAGAGAGGACAACATAGAGAAGGAGAAGGTGAATAAGAGGGAGAAGGATAAAGAGTAGGAGACAGAGAAGTGGAAGGAGAACGAGAAGGAGAAGGAGAAAGAGAAGGAGAAGGAGAAGTAGAAGAAGAAGAAGATGAATAATAATAATAATAATAATAACAATAATAATAATAATAAATAATAATAATAAATAATAATAGGAAGAACACGAACTTGAAGAAGAAAAAGAAGATGAAGAAGTAGAAGAAGAAGAGGAAGAAGAAGAAGGAGAAGAAGAAACAGAGGGAAAAGAAGAAGAAAAAGAAGAAGAAGAAGAAGAGGAAGAAGAAGAGGAAGAAGAAGAAGTAGTAGAAGAAGAAGATTAAAAGAAGGAGAAGAGGAAGAAGAAGAAGAAGAAGAAGAAGAAGTTGAAGAAATAGAAGAAGAAGAAGAAGAAGAAGAATAGGAAGAACAAGAACAAGAAAAAAAGAAGAATGAGAAAAGGAAGAAAAAGAAAGGGATGGAGAAGAAGTGGAAAGAGAAGAAGAAGCGGAAGAAGAAGAAGAAGAAGAAGAAGAAAATGAAGAAGAGAAGGAAGAAGAAAAGAAGAAGAAGAATAAGAAGAAGAGAAAAAAGAAGTAGAAGAAGTAAAAGAAGAGGAAGAGGAAGAGGAAGAAGAAGAACGAAAAGAAGAAGAGGAAGATGTCAAAGAAGGGGAAGAAGAAGATAAGGAGGAAGAAGAAGAAGAAGAAACAGGAAGAAAAGATGGATTAGGGATTAGCGATTAGGGGTTAGGGATTAAGGAGGAGAAGAAGAAGTTGAAGAAGAAGAAGAAGAAGATGTAGAAGTAGAAGAGGAGGAAGAAGAAAGACAAGAAGAAGAACAAGAAGAAAAGAAAGGAGAAGAAGAAGCAGAAACAGAATAAGAAGAACAAGAAAAACATGAAGAAGAATATGAAAAGGAATAAGAAGAGGAAGAAGAAATGGAAGATTAATGTTCGAGAATTAGGAATGGTGGATTAAGAAATGATGGATTAGGCATTATAAATTCGGGATTAGGGAATAATGATTAAGGATTATGAAGATGAACGAGAAAAAGAAGATGAAAAAGAAGAATAAGAAGAAGACGTAGAAGATGATGATGATGAAGATGAAGAAGTAGAAGAAGAAGATGACGAATAAAAAAACAAGAGAAGAAGAAGAAAAAGAATGAGAATGAGAAGAAGATAAAGAAGAAAAGGGAGAAGACGAAGAAGAAAAAGAAGAAGAAGAAGAAGAGGAAGAAAAAGAAATAAAAGAGGAAGGTGCAGAAGAAGAAGAAAAAGAAAAAGAAGAGAAACAACTAGAATAAGAATAAGAAGAAGAAGAAGAAAAAGAAGAGCAAGAAGAAAGAGGAGAAAAAGATGAAGGAGAATAAGAAGAAGAAAAAAAGAGAAGAAAAAGATGGAGAAAAAGAATAAGAAGAGATCCAAAGAAAGAAAAGGAAAAATTAGAACAAGAAGAAGAAGAAGAGGGAGAAGAAGGACAAGAAGATGATGAAGAAGAAGAAGAAATGGAAGAAGAAGAAGGAGATGGAGAAGGAGGACGTGGTGAAGGAGGACAAGGACAAGAAGAAGGAGAAGGATATCGAGAAGGTGATAGAGAACAAAAAGGAGAAGGAGAAGGAGATGGAGAAGGAAAGGAGAAGAAGAAGAAGAAGAAGAAGAAAAAGAAGAACAAGAAGAAGAAGAAGAAATAGATGAAGAGGAGGAGGAAGAAGAAGAAGATGATGATGATGATTAAGAAGAAGGAGAAAAAGAAGAAGAAATAAAGGACGAAGAAAGAGAAGAAGAAGAAGAAGTAGGAGAAGTAGAAGAAGAAGAAGAAGAAGACAGAGAAGGAGAAGGAGAAGGAGAAGAAGAAGAAGAAGAAGAAGGAGAAGAAGTAGAAGGAGAGAAAGAAGAACAAGAAGAAGAAGAAGAAGAGGAATAAAAAGAAATAAAAGCTTAAGAGAAATGGAGGAGGAAGAAGAGGAAAAAGGAGAAGAAGAAGAAGAGGAAGAGGAACAAGTACAATAATAATAATAATATGAATAATAAGAAGAAGAAAAAAGAGATGAGGATGAAGGAGAAGAAGAAGAAGAAGGAGAAAGTGAAGAAAAAGTTGGTGAAAAAGAAGAAGAAAAGGAAGAAAAAGAAGAGGAAAAATTAGAAGAAGGAGAAGAAGAATAGCAAAAAGTAGAAGAGAAGAGGTAGAAGAAGAGGGAGAACAAGGTGAAGAAGATGAAGAAGTAGAAACCGGAAAAGAAGAAGGAGAAGGAGAAGTAGGACGTGGAGAAGGAGGAGAAGGAGAAAGAGAACAAGAAGGAGAAGGAGAAGGAGAAGGATAAAGAGAAGGAGATAGAGATGTAGAAGGAGAAGGAGAAGGAAAAGGAGAACAAAAAGGAGAAGAAGAAGAAGAAGAAGAAGAAGAAGAAAAGAACAAGAAGTAGAAGAAGAAATAGATGACAAAGAAGATGATGAAGAAGAAGAAGAAGAAGAAGAATAAGAAGAAAAAGAAGTAGTGAAAGAAGGAAAAGAAGAAGAAGAAGTAGTAGTAGAAGAAGAAGAAGACAAAGAAGAAGAAGAGGAAGAAGAAGAATAAGAAATGAAGGAGAAAGAGAAAAAGAAGTAAAAGAAAAGGGTGAACAAGTAGGGGAAAGAGAAGAAGATTAAGGAGAAGAAGAACAAATAAAAGAAGAAGAAGAAAAAAAAAGATGAATAAGAAGAAGAAAAGAAGAAGAAGATGAAGAAGAAGAGGAGGAAGAGAAGAACAAGAAGAAGAAGAAGAAGAAAAAGAAGTGGAAGAAGAAGAAGAAGAACAACAAGAAGAAGAAGAGGATGAAGAAGTGGAGGAAGAAGAAGAACAACAAGAGGAGGAAGAAGAAGACAAAGAGGAAGAACAGATGGATTAAGGATCAGTGATTAGGGTTAGGGATTAGGTAGAAGAAGATGAAGAAGAAGGAAAAGTTGAAGAAGAAGAAGTAATAAAAGAAGAAGGGGAAGAAGAAGAGAAGAAAAAATAGTTGGAGAAGAAGGGGAAGAATAAGAAGAAGAAGAAAAAGAAGAAGAAGAAGAAGAAGAAGAAGATGACTAAGAAGAAGAAGAAGAAGAAGTTTAAGAAGAAGAAGAACAAGTAGAAATAGAAGAAGTAGAAAAAAAGGAAGAAGGGGAAAAGGAAGAAGAAGAAGAAGAAAAAGAAGAAGAAAGAAAAAGAAGGAGAAGAAGAAGAAGAAGAAACAAAGAAGAAGAAGCAGAAGAGGAACAAGAATAGAAAAAAGAAGTAAAAGGGAAAGAAGAAGGAGAAGAAGAAGTGGAAGAAGAATAAGAAGGAGAAGAAGAAGAAGAGGAGGAGGAGTAAGAGAAGCAAGAAGAAGGAGAAGAAGAGGACGAGGAAGAAGATGAAATAGAAGAATAAAAATAAGAAGAAGAAAAAGAAGAAGAATAAGAAGGAGAGGAGGAGGATAAGGATGAAGAAGAAGAAGAAGAAGAAGAAGAAAATGTAGAAGAAGAAGAGGAAGAAGAAGAAGTTGAAGAAGAAGAGGAAGTAGGAGAAGAAGTAGGAGGAGATGAACTAAAAGAAGAAGTTATAGAAAAAGAAGTGAAAGGAGAAGAAGAAGAATAGGGAGAAGATGATGAAGAGAAGGAAGTAGAGGAATAAGAAGTAAAGGAGGTTGAAGAAGAAGTGGAAGAAGAAGGAGAAGAAAAAGAAGTAAGAAGAGGAAGAAGAAGAAAAGGAGTAAGAAGAAGAAGAAAAGGGTGAAGGAGAAGAAGAATAACAAGGAGAAGAAATTGAAGAAGAAGAAGAGGAGGAGGAGGAATAAAAAGAAGAAGACAAAGAAGAAGAAGACAAAGAAGAGGAAGAAGAAGAAGAGAAAGATCATATAGAAGAAGAAGAAAAGAAGAAGAAAAAGAAGAAGAAGAAGAAGGAAAAGAAGAAGAAGAGGAAGAAGAAGAAGAAGAAGAAGAAGAAGAAGAAGAGGAAAAAGAAGAAGAAGAAGAAAAAGAAAAAGAAGAAGAAGAAAGGGAAGAAGAAGAGGAAATAGGATAAGAAGAGGAAGGAGAAGAAAAAAGTAAGAAGATGATGAAAAAAAGGAGAAGAAGAAGAAGAGGGAGAAGAGAAAGAGGCGGAGGAAGAAGAAGATGAAGAAGAAGAAGAAGAGAAGTGGAGGAGGAGGAGGAAGAAGAAGAAGAAGGGGAAAAAGAGAAGGAAGAAAAAGAAGAAGAGCAAGAGGAAGAAGAAAAAGAAGTAGTAGAAGAAGAAGAAGAATATGAAGAAAAATAGAAAGGTGAAGAAGAACAAGAAAAAGAAGAACAAGAAGACAACAAGGAAGAAGAAGAAGTGAAAGGAGAAGAAGAGGAAGAAGAAGAAGTGAAAGGAAAAGAAGAGGAAGAAGAAGGGGAAGAAGAAAAAGTGGGAGGAGAAGAAGAAGAAGAAGAAGGATAGGAGGAAGAAGAAGAAGTAGTAGATCAAAAGAAGTTGAAAGAAGTAGAACAATATGTAGAAGAAGAGGAAGAATAAGAAGAGGAAGAGCGGAAAAATAGGAAGAAGAAGATGATGAGGATGATGATGATGATGAGGAAGTACAAGAAGAAGAAGATGAAGAGGAAGAATACGAGGAAGAAGAAGAAGAGGATGAGGAAGAAGAGGAAGAACAAGTAGGAAAAGAAGAAAAATAACATGAAGAAGAAGTGGAATAATAATATTAAGTAAAAAAAGTAGGAGAAGTAGAAGAAGAAGAGGAAGCAGAAGAGGATGAAGAAGAAAAGAAAGGAGAAGTAGAAGAAGAAGAAGAGGAATAATAAAGAAGAAAGAAAAAAGAAGAAAAAAGAAAGAAGTATGAAGAAAAAAAAGGAAAAATGAAGGAGCAAGGAAGAAGCAAGGAGGAAGTAAGAAGAAGGAAGAAGTATAAGGAAAATAGAAAGAAGAAAGAAGAAAAAATAAAGAAGAAGAAGAAGAAGAAGAAGGAGAAAGAAAAGAAGGAGGACATGAAGAAAGAGTGAGAGAAGGAGACAGAGAAGGAGAAGGTGATAGAGAAGGAAAAATAAGAGAAAGAGAAGTAGAGGGAGAAAGACAAGGAGAACGAGAAAGAGAAGAAGAAGGAGAAGGAGAGGAAGAAGAAGAAGAAGAAGAAGAAGATGAAGAAGAGGAAGAAGAAAAGGATGAAGAAGCAGAAGAAAAGAAGAGAAAGGAGAAAAAGAAGAAGAAGAAAAAGAAGGAAAGAAGAAGAAGAGGTAGATGAAAGAGAAGAAGAAGAAAAAGAAGAACCAAAAGAAGAAGATAAAGAAGAAGAGGAAGAAGAAGCGAAAGAAGAAAAAAGAAGAAGAAGAAGAAGAAGATAAAGAAGAAGAAAAAGAAGAAGAAGATGAAGACGAAAAAGAAAAAGAACAAGAAGAAGAAGAGGAAGATGAGGAAGAAGACGATGAAGTAGAAGAAAATGAGGAGGAGAAGAAGAAGAAGAGGAAGAAGAAGAAGAAGAAGAAAAAGAGGAAGAAGTAGAGGAAAAAGAAGAAGAAGAAAGGGAAGAAGAGATGGAATAGTGATTATAGATTAGGAGTTAAGGATTAAGGATTATGGATTATAGATTAAGGAGGTAGGGATCAGAGATTAGGGAAGTGGGATTTAGGATTAGGGATAAAGAAATAAGGATTTAAGATTAAAGGATTGTGTAGGATTAGAAAGGGGATTAAGGTTTATGGATTAGAGATTAAGGATTATGTATTAGGGATTAATGATTTGGAATTATTGATTATAGATTAGTGATTAGTTATTAGGGATGAAGGATTCCAGTTTAAGGATTAGAGTTTTGTAATTAGAGGCTAGGGAATAAAGATTAGGGATTAAAGATTAGAAATTAGGGGTTAGGGAGAAGGAAGAAGGAAGAAGAAAGAAAGAAGAAAGTAGGAAAAAGGAAGAAGAAAGAAGAAAGAGGAAAGTACAAAGAAGAAAGAAGAAAGAAGTGGGAAGGAAGAAGAAGAAGGAGAAGGAAAAGTAGAGGGTCGATGAGGAGGAGGAGGAGAAAGTGAAGGAGAAGGAGAAGGAAAAGAGGAAGGTGAAGAAGATGGTGAAGGAGAAAGAGAAGGAGAAGGGGAAGGAGTACGAGACAGAGAAGGAGATGGAGAAGGAGAATGAGGAGAAAGACAAGGAGAAAGAGAAGGAAAAGAAGAAAGAGAATAAGAAAAAGAAGAAGACATAGTAGTTGTAGAAGAAGAAGAAGAATAAGAAGAAGAAGAAATAAAAGAAGAAGAAGAAGAAGAATAAGAGGAAGAAGAAGTGGAAGAAGAAGAACAAGAAAAGAGGAAGGAGAAGAAGAAAAAGAAGAGTAGGAAGAAGAGGAGAAAGAAGAAGGAGAAGAAGAAGAAGATGAAGAAGAAGAAGAAGAAGAAGAGAAAGAAGAACAAGAAAAGGAATAATAATAATAATAATAATAATAAACAAAAGAAGTAAAAGAAGAAGAGGAAGAGGAAGATAAGGAGGAAGAAGAAGAAGAAGAAAATAAGGAAGAAGAAGAATAGGAAGAAGAAGAATAAGATGAAGAAGAGGAAGAAAAGAAGAAGAAGAGGATGAAGAGATGGATTAGGGATTTGGGGTTAGGAATTAGGGATTATGGATTAAAGAGGGAGTGATTAGTGATTAAGGAATACAAATTACATATTAGGGAGGTAGGGATTAGGGATTAGAGAGGTATTAGCAATTAGTGATTAGGGTTTAGGGAGGGAGGGATTAGGTATTAGGCATTAGGGATTATGGATTAGGGATTAGTGTTTAGAAATTAAGAATTATGGATTAATGAGTTGGCATTAGGGAATAAGTAATAAGAATTAGGGATTAAGGATTAAATATTGAGGTCTAAAGATTTTAGATGAAGGAATTAATGATGCAAGATTAAGGATTAGGGATTAAGGATCGAGGGATTAATTATTAAAGATTAAAGATTTAAGAATAGGGATTATAGATTAAGGAATTAGAATAAGGGAGTTGAGATATTTGAGTAAGGATTTGAGATTCAGAATTAGGAATAATAGATTAAGGATCATGATTAAGATTAAGCATTAAGGATTTTAGATTATAGATTAAGGATTGAGGATTAATAATAAGGTATTATGGATTAGGGTTTAAAGATTAAGGATTAAAAATTAGGGATTAAGGATTCAAGATTAGATATTAAAGATTATAGATTAGTGATTAAGGATTAGGAATTAGGTGATAGGGATTGGGGTTTAGAGATTAGGGAATAGAGATTAGAAATTAAGGGTTAAGGATTAGAAATTAAGGATGGATTAGGGATTAAGCATTAAGGATTAGTGATTGGGAAACATGGAGAAGGAAGAAGGAAGAAGAAAGAAGAAGGAAGAAAAAAGAAGGAAGAAGTTAGAAGGAAGAAGAAGAACACGAGGAAGAAGAAGAGGAAAAAGAAGAAGAAAAAGAAGGCAAAGAAGAAGAGGAAAAATAAAGAAGAAAGTAGAAAGAAGAATGAAGAAAGAAGAAGAAAGAAATAAGGAAGAAGAAAGTGGAAGGAAGAAGTAAGAAGAAAGAAGGATGAAGAAAGAAGAAATAAGAAAGAAGAATGAAGAAGTAGTAGTAGAAGAAGAAGAAGGTGGAGGAGAAGAAGGAGAAGGAAAAGGAGAAGGAGATGGAGAAGGTGATGGAGAAGGAGAAGGAGAATGAGAAGGAGGAGTAAGACAAGGAGAAGAAGGAGGAGAAGATGAAGGAGAGGAAGAAAAAGAAAAAGAAAAAGAAGAAGAAGAACAAGAGGAAGAAGAAGAAGAAATAGAAAAAGAAGAAGAGGAAAGAAAGAGGAAGAAGAGGAAGAAGAAGAAGTAGAAGAAGAAGAAGAAGAAGCAGTCGAAGAAGAAGAACAAGAAGCAAAAGAAGAAGAAGAAGAAGAACAAGAAAAAGAAGACGAAGAGGAAGTAGAAGAACAAGAAGAAGATAAAGAAGAAGGATAAGAAGAAAAAGAAGAAGTGAAAGATAAGAAAGAACAGGAACTAGTTTAGGGATTACGGATTATGGATTAGAGATTAGTGATTAGAGATTAAAGATTATGGATTAAGGACTAGGGATTAGGGATTAAGAATTAAATTTTAAGAATTAGAGATTAAGGATTAGAGATTATAGATTATGGATGGATTAGGGATTATGAATTAGGGATTAAGGAATAAGACTTAGGGATTAGTGATTAGAGATTACAAATTTATCGATAAAAGATTAGGGACGGAGGGATTAAGGAGTAGGGATTATGGTATATGGATTAAGGATTATGAAGAAGCAGAAGTGGAAGAGGAAGAAGAAAAAGAGGAAGAACAAGGAGGAGGAGGAGAACCAGGAGAAGAAGAAGAAGAGGAAGAAGAAGAAGAATACAAAAATAAGGATGAAGAAGAGGAAGAAGAAGAAGGAGAAGAAGAAGAAGAAGAAGAAGAAGGAGAAAAAGAAGATGGCGAGGGAGAAGAAGAAGTTGAAGAAAAAGAAGAGGAGAAAGAAGAAGAATGAGAAGGAGAAGAGTAAGAAGAAGAAGAAGAAGAAGAAGAAGAACAAGGTGAAGAAGTTCAAGAAGAAGATAAGAAGATGAAGAAGAAAAAGAAGAAGAACAAAAAGAAGAGAGGAAGAGGAAGAAGAAGAAGAAGAAGAAAAAGAAGTAGAAGAAGATACAGAAGAAGAAGAAGATGAAGGCAAAGAAGAAGTAGAAGAAGAAATAGAAGAAATAAAAGAGGAAGAAGAAGTTGAAGAAAAAGGAGGAGGAGAAGAAGAAGAAGAAGTACAAGAACAAGAGGAAGAAGAAGAAGAAGAAGAAGAAGAGGAAGAAGAGAGGAAGAGGAAGAAGAAGAGGAAGAAGAAAAAGAAAAAAAGAAGTGGAAGAAAAAGAAGAAGTGGAAGAGAAAGAAGAAGAAGAAGAAGAAAAAGAAGAAGAAGAGGAAGAGAATGAATAAGAGGAAGAAGAAGAAGAGGAAGAAGAAAAAGAAGTAGAAGAAGAAGAAGAACTTGTGGAAGTGGAAGAAGAAGAGGAAAAGAGATAGATAAGTGGTGTGGGGTTAAGGATTAGGAATTAAGATTTAGGGATTAAGGATTATGGAATGAAGGATTAAGGATTAGGCTTCATGGAATATGGATAAAAGATTAATAAGGGAGGTATTTGGAATTAAGAATTAGGAATTTATGTGTTAATAATTAGAGATTAAGGTTTAGAGATCAGGGATTAGTAGTTAGGGTCTAAGAATTAAAGGGGGAGAGATTTTGGATTAAGGATTAGGGAATATGGAATACGTATTAAGGAGGGGGATTGGGGTTAGAGATTAGGAATTAAGGATTATGGATTAGAGATTAGGGTGAGAGTGATTAGATATTAGGCATTATTGATTTGGGATTAGGGATTAAAGATTAATGATTAAAGATTAAAGATTACAGATTAGTAATTAGGGATGAGGGTTTTAGGATGAAGGATTTGGATTATGGATTAAGGAGTAAGGATTAAGGATTAAGAAAAAGGGGAAGAAGAAGTGGAAGAAAGAAGGAATAAGTAGAAGAAGAGAAAGAAGAAAAGGATTAGGGATTAAAAATTAAGGACAGAAGGATATAAGATTTAAGTGTTAGGGATTAAGGAATAGGAATTAGGGATTTTGGATTTGGGATTAAAAATTAGGGATTAAGGATTATTAATAAGAGATTAGGGATTAAGGTTTAGAGATTAAGGATTAAGGGTAGGGATTAAGAAATAAGAAATAAGAATAAGGGTTCAATGGCTAGGGATTAGGGATGAAGGGATCAATGATTATGGATTAGGGATTAAGAATAATGGATAAAGGGATTAAACTTTAAGGATTGGAGATTAGGTCTTAGGATTTGGGATTATAGATTAGGGAATAAGAATTAGGGATTAAACTTTAAAGATTAATGATTATGGATTAAGGATTCAAGATTTTGGATTAGAGAATAAGGATTAAAGATTAGAGATTAAGTATTAGGATTAAGGTTCAGGATTAGGGATAAGGGATTAGGTCTTAAGGATTATGGATTTAGGATTAAGGATAATGGATTAGAGATTATGGATTAGGGAATATGGAATATAGATTTGGGATTAGAGATTAGGAATAAGGTATTAGGGATTAGGGTTTAAGGATTTGGGATTAGGGTTTAGAGATTAGAAATTAAGAATTCAAGATTATGGATTATAGATTAAGGACTAGGGACAAAGTATTAGAGATTAGAGTTTAGGGTTTAGAGATTAAGAATTAGAGATTAGGAATTAAGGATTAGAGATTATGGACTAAGGATGGATTAGGGATTAGAGATTAGTGATTAGTGTTTAAGGATTAGGTAATAGGGATTAGATATTAGTGATTAAGGAGGCATGAATCAGGGATTACAAAGTTAGGGATAAGAGATTTGGGAAAGAGGGATTAAGGAGTATGGATTAGGAAATAAGGATTAAAGATTACGAAGAAGGAGAAGAAGCAGAAGAGGAGGAAGAAGGAGAAGAAGTAGAACAAGGAGAGGAAGAAGAAGAAGAAGAAGAAGAAGAAGGCAATGAAGAAGAAGAAGAGGAAGATGAAGAAGAAGAAGAATAAAAAGAAGAAGAGGAAGATGAGGAAGAACTGGAAGAAGAAGTAGAAGAAGAAAATAAAAAAGGACAAGAAGAAGAAGAAGAAGAAGAAGAAAAAGAAGTAGAAAAGGAGGGAGAAAAAGAAGAAGTGGAAGAAGAAGAAGAAGAAGAAGAAGAAGAAGAATGAGAATGAGAAAGTGAGAAGAGTAATAAGAAGAAGATGATGAAGAAGAAAAAGAAGAAGAGGTGGAAAAATAAAAAGAACAAGAACAAGAAGAAGAAGAGGAAGAAGAAGAAGAAAAAGTAGATGATGAAGAAGAAGAATAAGAAAGAGAAGAGTAAGAGGAGAAAGAAGAAGAACAAGATTATGATGTTGAAGAAGAAGAAGAAGATGAAGAAGGAAAAGAAGAAGATGAAAAGGCTAAGAAAAAGGTGAAGAAGAAGAAGAAGAAGATGAGGAGGAAGAAGAAGAAATAAAAGAAGAAGAAGAAGAAGGAGAAGAAGAAGGAATAGGAGGGGGAGGAGATGAAGAAGAAGAAGAAGAAGAAGAAGTAGAAGAAGAAGAAATAAAGGAGGAAGAAGGAGGAGGATGAGGAGAAGAAGAAGAAGAAGTAGAAGATGAAAAATGAAAAAAGAAGAGGAAGAAGAAGAAATAGAAAAGAAGGAGAAAAAGTAGAAGGGGGAGAAGAAGAAGAAAAAGAGGTAGAAGAGGAAGAAGAAGGACAAGAAAAGAAGTAGGAGAAAAAGAAGAATGGAAAGAAGAAGAAGAGGAAGAAGAAGTAGAAGAACAAAAAGAAGAAGTAGAAGAAAAGGAAGAAGAAGAAGAGGAAGTAGAAGAAGAAGCGGAAGAAGAACAAGAAGAGGAAGAAGAAGAAGAAGAAGAAGAGAAAGAAGTGAAAGTTTGGGATTAGTGATTTAGGATTAAGGATTATATATTAGTTATTAGGAATTTGAGATTAGATATTAGTGATTAAGATTATAGATTAAGTAATTATAATTAAGATTTGGGACTAGGGAGTAGGGATTAAGAAGGAAGGTATTAGGAATTTTGGTATATGGATTATGAATTAAGGAAGGAAGCATTGAGGATTAGAGATTAGGTATTAAGTATTAGAGATTAGGGAGGGAGGGTTTTGATATTAGGTATTAAGGATTAGAGATAAGAGATTAGAGATTAGGGATTAGCAATTAGGGGTTACGATTTATGGAATATGTGAAAAGGATTAGAGATTAAGGATAATGAATTAGGAACTAGGGATAAAGGGATTATTGATCAGGGATTTGGGATTAAGGATTATGGGTTTAATTATTAAAGGTTAAGGATTTTAGATTATAGATTATGGGTTAGGAAAAAAGAATTATGTATTAAGGTTAAGGATTAAGGTTTAGGGATTTTGTATTAGGGATTAGTGATTTTGGATTTCAAAATTAAGAGTAAGTATTAGAGATTAGGTATTAGGGATTAGAGATAAGAGATTAGAGATTAGAGATTAGGGATTACGATTTAGGGATTAAAGATTACAAATTCAGGAGTATGGATTAGGGAATAAATGAAAAGGAATAGGGATTAAGGATTACGAATTAAGAATTAGAGATGAAGGGATTAATGAT
>JAIUJO010001838.1:25000-27500 GCA_023846275.1 Vanilla planifolia
ATGAAGTTGAAAAAGAAGAAGTGGAAGGAGAAGAATAAGAACACAAGAACAAGGAGAAAAAAAGTAGAAGAAAAGGATGTGAAAAAAGAGGAAGGAGAAGAAGAAGTAGTGGAAGATGCAGAAGGAGAGGAAGAAGAAGAAGAAGGTGATGAGGAAGAAGAAGAAGAAGAAGAAGAAGAAGAAAACATGGAAGAAGAAGAAAAACATGAGGAGGAAGAAGAGATGGATTAAGGACTAATGATAAGGCACTGGAATTTGGGAGAAGTAGAAGAATAATAAAAAGAACAAGTAGAAGAATAATAAAAAGAACAAGGAGAACAAGTTCTAGAAGAAGAAGAATCAGAAGAAGAAGAGGAAGTAAATGCAGAAGCAGAAGAAGAAGAACAAGAAGATGAAGAAGAAGAAGAAGAAGAAAAAGAGGGAGAAGTAAAAGAAGAAGAAGGAGAAGAAGAAGAAGAAGAAGAAGAAGAAGGAAAAGAAGAAGAATAAGAAGAAGAAGATGAAGAAGAAGAAGAAGAAGAAGAAGAAGAAGAAGACATAGAAGCAGAGGAAGACGAAAAAGAGGAAAAGAAGAAGAAGATGATGAAGAAGGGGAAGAAAAATAAGAACAATAAGAAAAATTGGAATAAGAAGAAGAAGGCAAAGGGGAAGAAGTAGAAAAAGAAAAAGAGGAGGAGGAAGAAGAAGAAGAAAAATAATAGGAAGAAGAGGAAGAAGAGGAAGAAGAAAGAGAAGAGAAAGAGGAGGTGGAAGAAGAAGAAGAAGTAGAAGAAGAAGAGGAGGAGGAAGAAGAAGAGGTAGAGGAAGAGGAAGGAAAGGAGCAAGAAGAAGAGGTGGAGGAAGAACAAGAGAAAGATGAAGAAGGAGGAGGAGAAGAAGAAGAAGAAGAAGAAGAAGAAAATTAAGGGGAATAAGAAGAAGAAGAAGAATAAAAATAATTAGAAGATGAAGAAAAGGGAAGAAGAGGAGGAAGAAGAAGAAGAAGAAGAAGAAGAAATGTGGAAGATGAAGAAGAGGAAGGAGAAGGAAAAGAAGAGGGAGAAGAAGGAGAAGAGAAAGAGTAGGAGGAAGAAGAAGAAGAAGATGTTGAAGAAGAAGAAGAAGAGGAAGAAGAAGAAGAGGATGAAAAGTAGAAGAAGAAGAAGAAGAAGAAGAATAAGAAGAAGAAGAAGAAAAGGAACAAGAAAAAGATGAAGAAGATGAAGAAGAAGAAGAAGTGAAAGAATAAGGCAAAAATAAGGAAGAAAAAGAAGAAGTTGAAGAAGATAGGGAAGAAGGAGAAGAAGAAGTGGAAGAAGAAGAAGAAGAAGTAGAAGAAGAAAGGAAGAAGGTAAACAAGAGGAAGAAGAAGAAGTAGAAAAAGCAAAAGAAATGGAAGAAGAAGAAAGGGAGGAAGAACAAGAAGAAAAGGAAGATGAATAAGAGGAAAAAAAAGAAAATGAAGAAGAAGAAGAAGAAGAGGAAGAAAAGAAGAAAAAAAGAGGAAGAAGAAGAAGAAGTTGATCATTTAGAAGAAGATGAAAAGAAGAAGAAGAAGAAGGATGAAAGGAAGAAGTGGAAGAAGTAGAAGAGGAAGTAGAAGAAGTGGTAGGAGAAGAAAAAGAATAAGATGATTAAGAAGAGGAAGGAGAAGTAGAAGAAGAGGGAGAAGGGAAAGAGGAGGATAAAGAAGAAGAACTAGTAAAAGAAGAAGAAGAAGAAGAAGAAGAACAAGAAGATGAAGAAAAAGTAGTAGAAGAAGTAGAAGAAGAAGAAGAAGAAGACGAAGAAGAAGAATCGAAAAAAAAAGAAGAAGAAGTTGAGGAAGAAGAAGAGGAGGATGAAGGGGAACAAGAAGGATAGGCAGGAGAAGAAGAAGAAGAAGAAGAAGAAGAAGGAGAAGAAGAAAAAGTACATGAAGAGGAGGAACATGAAGAAGAAAAATAACAGAAGAAGATGAATAATTAGAAGAGGAGGAAGAGGAAGGAGAAGAAGAAGAAGATAATGAAGAACAAGAAGAAGAGGAGGAAGAAGAATAAGAAAAAAAAGAAGGGAATGAAGAGGAAGAGGAAGAAATGGAAGAAGTGGAGGAAGAAAAAGAAGGACATGAAGAAGAGGAGGAGGAAGGAGAATAAGAAAAAGTGGGATAGGAAGAATTAATGAATAATAAAAACGATAATAAGAATAAAAATAATAAAAATAATATTAATAATAAGTAATAGTAGTAGAAGAAAAGAAGAAGAGAAGAATATGAAGAAGAAGGAGAAGAACAAAAAGGAGAAGAAGAAGAAGAGGAAGAAGAAGAGGAAGAATAAAGAAGAAAGAAGAACAAAGAAAGAAGAAAGAAAAAGAGAGATAGCGGAAGGAAGAAGGTAGAAAGAAGGAGGAAGTAAGAACCAAGAAGGTTGAAGAAGAAAAAAGAAGAAGAGAGAAGAATAAGGCAAGTAGAAAGAAGAAAGAAGAAAGAAGAAGGACAGGAAGAACGAGAAGGAGAAGGAGAAGGAGGAGGACATGCAGAAGG
>JAIUJO010001838.1:30000-55000 GCA_023846275.1 Vanilla planifolia
AAAAAGAAGAAGAAGAAGAAGAAGAAATAGAAGAAGAAGATAGGGAAGATGAAGAGGATGAAGAAGAACAACAAAAGAAGAAAATGGAAAAGAAGAAGTAGAAGAAAGGTAAGAAGAACAACAGGAAGAAGAAGAAGTAGAAGACGGATAAGAAGAGGAAGAAGAAGAAGAAGAAAAAGATGAAAAAGAAAATGAAAAAGAAGAAGAGAAAGAAGATGTGAAAGAAGAAAAAGAAGCAGAAGAAGAGGATGAAGAAGAAGAAGATGATGAAGAAGAAGAAGAAGAGGAAGAGGAAAAATAACAAGATGAAGTAGAGGAAGATGAGGAAGAAGAGGATGAAGAAGAAGGAGATGATGAGGTAGAGGAAGAAAGGGGAAGAAGAGGGAAAAGTGGAAGAAGAAGAGGAAGAAGTAGAGGAAGAAGTAAAAGAAGAGGAAAAAATGGATTAGGGATTAGCGATTAGGGATTAGGGGTTATGAATTAAAGATTAGGGATTAAGGAGGGAGGGATTTTGGATTAGCTTTTTGGGATTAAGGATTATAGATTGAGGATTATGGATTTTTTTTTGAGAGATTAGGGATTAAGGTTTAAGGATTAAGGATTAGCGATTAAATAGTAGGTAATAAGTAATAAGTAATAGAGATTAAGGAATAAGGTTTAGGAATTAGGGATTAAGTGTGATGATATTAGGGATTAAGGATTAAGGGATTAATTACTAACGATTGCAAATTAGGGATTTAGGATTTGGGATTATAGATTACAAAATAGAGAGTAGTGATTAAGAATTAGAGATTTAGAATTCAAGATTAGAGATTATAGTTTAAGGAGTAGGCATTAGAGATTAAGTGATTATAATAAGGATTAGGGTTTAAAAATTAGTGATTGAAGATTTGAGATTAGGGATTCAAGATTATAGATTATTGATTAGAGATTAAATATAAGTTATTAGGGATTAAGGCTGAAGGATTAGAGATAAGAGCTTAAAAATTAGAGATTAGAGGTTAGGGATTATGGATTAGAGATTATTGATTAAGGAGATATTAGGAATTAGGGATTAGGGATTGGGGATTAGGGATGAGGGATTAGGCATTAGAGATTTGGAAGGAATGGATTTGAGATTACATATTTAGAGATGAGGGAACAGGAAGGGAGGTATTATGAAGTAGGTATTAGGAAATATGGATTAAGGATTATGAAGAAGGAGAATAAGAAGGACATGAAGAAGAAGAAGAATAAGAATGAAGAGAAGAAGAAGAAGAAGAGCAAGATGAAAAGGAAGAAAAAGAATAAAACTAGTAGAGGATGCAGAAAAAAGAGTCTCCTTCTCCTTCTTCCTCATCATCATCTTCTTCTTATTCTTTCTCTTCTCCTTTTTCTTTTTCTTCTTCTTCTTCTTCCCCATTTTTCTTCCTCTTCTTTTGCATCTTCCTCTTGTTCTTCTTCTTCATCTTCGCCTTCTTCATTTTCTTCTTCCTCTTTTTATTTTTCTTCCTTTTCATCCTCTTCTTTTACTTCGACTTCTTCTCCTTCTTCTTCTCATTGTTCTTCTTCTTCTTCTTCCTTTTCTTTTTCTTCTCCTTCTTCTCCTTCTTCTCCTTCTTCTTCATAATCCTTAATCCATATTCTCTAATCCTTACTCCTTAATCCTTCCATCTCTAACCTCTCATCCCTAAATTTGTACTCCCTATTCCATCCCACTTTAATCAGTAATCCTTTATCCCTATTCCCTAATCCCTAGACCCTAATACCTAGTCCTTAATCCCTAAACCCGAATCTCTAATTCTTAATCGATACTTAATATATAATCCCTAATCCATAATCTCAAATTTCTAATCTCAAATCTGTAAACCCTAATCTCTAATACATAATCCCTAACTCGCAATCCTTAATCTATAATCTATAATCCTAAATCCCTAATCACTAATACTTAATCTTTAATTCCTAATTCTTAAACCTTAATCCCTAATACATTATCCCTAATTCTTAATCCCAAATCTATAATCCATAATCCTTAATTTCTAATCTATAATTCTTTATCCCAAATCCTTAATCTTTAAGCTCTTATCTTAATCCAAATTACTTAATCTCTAATCCCTAATGTCTAATTTATAATCCTGAATCATGAATCCCTAATCACTAATTTCTACCTTAATCCCTTATCTCTAATTCATTCTTAATCCTTAAACATAACCCTTAATCTCTAATCCCTATTACTTATTCCATAATCCTTACTCCTTAAGTTCTAATCCATAATCCATAATTCATAACCCTTAATCTCTAATCTTTAATCCCTAATCTTTAATCTCTAATTTGTAATCCATAATCCTTAATCCCTAACACCTTATCCCACATCTATCCCTCCTTAATCCCTAATCCATCTCTTCTTCCTCTTTTTCTTCTTCTTCCTCTTCCTCTTCTACGTCTTCAACTTCTTGCTCTTCTCCTTCCCCCCTTCTTTTTTCTTCTTCTTCATCATCATCATCATCTTCTTCTTCTTCTTCTTCTCATTGTACTACTTCCTCCTCCTCTTCTTCTTTTTCTCTATTTTTGTCTTTTCTTGTAATTCTTCTTCCTCTTCTTATTCTTCTTCTACTTCTTCTTCCTCTTCTTCTTCTTCTTCTTTGTCTTCTTCTTCTTTTATTTCTTCTTCTTCTTCTTCTTCTTCTTATCCTCATCTCCTTCTTATCCTCTTCTTCCTTATCTTTAACCTTCTTCTTTTATTTTTGCTACTCCTTTTATTTCTCCTTCTTCAACTCCTTCTCTTTCTCCTTCACATCCCCATTCTCTCTTTCCTCCTTTTTAATCTCTAATCATTAATCTATCACTAATTACTAATCCATAATCTTTAATGTCTAACCTCTAATCTCTATTCTCTTATCTATAATCCATAATCCTTAATCGTTAATCACTAATCTCTAATACTTAATCCCTAATTCTCTATTCGATAGTCCCTAATCCTTAATACCTAACTACTAATCTATAATCCATCTCTTCTTCCTCTTCTTCCTCACCTTCTTTTTCTTCTACTTCTTCTTCTCCTTCTTCCACTTCTACTTCTTCCTCACCTTCTTTTTCTTCTACTTCTTCTTCTCCTTCTCCTTTTTTTTCTTCTTCTTCTTCCTTCAATTTTAGTTCTCCTTCTCCTCCTCCTTCTCTAGCTTCTTCTAGTTCTTCTTCTTCTTCTTCTTTTATTTCTACTTCTTCTTCTTTCACTTTTTCTTTTTCTTCTTCTTCATCTTTTTCTTCTTCTTCATCTTTTTCTTATACTTCCACTTCTTCTTCTTCTTCATCTTCTTCTCCTTCTCCTTCCTCTTCTTCTACTTCTTTTAGTTCTACATCTTCTACTAGGTCTTCTTCATCTTCCTCTTCTTCTTCTTCTTCTTCTTCTTCTTCTTCTATTTTTTTCTTTTTGTTCTTCTTTTTCTTCTTCTTTTTCTTCTACTTCTTCCTCTTCTTCTTTCCCTTCTTCTACCTCTACTTATTTTTCATCTTCCACTTCTTCTTCTTCTTATTCTTCTTCTCCTTTTTCTTCTCTTCTTCTTTCTCTTCCATTTCTTCTTCTTCTTCTTCTTCTTCTTCTTATTCTTATTCTTTTTCTCCTTCTTGTTCTTTTATTTCTTCTTCTTCTTCTTTTTCATCATCATCTTCTTCTTCTTCACTATCTTCTTCTTCTTCTTCTTCTTCTACTACTCTTCTTCTTGTTCTTCTACTTCTTCTTCTTTATCTTCCTCTTCTTCTTCTTCTTCTTCTTCTTCTTCTTCTTATTTTACCTTCATCTTCCTCTTTTTCTTCCTCTTCTTCTTCTTATTCTACTTCTTCTTCTTCTTCTTCTTCTACTACTACTACTACTACTACTTCTTTACCTACTTCTTCCTACTCTTCTGCTTCTTCTTCTTCTTCTTCTTCTTCTTCTTCCTCTTCTTCTTCTTCTTCTTCTTTTTCCTCCTCTTCTTCTTCTTCTTCTTCTTCTTCTTCTGCTTCCTCTTCTTCTTCTTCTTCTTTTCTTCTTCTTCTTCTTCTTCTTCTTCTTCTTCTTCTTCCTCTTATCATTCTCCTTCTTGTTCTTATCCTATCCTTCTTCTCTTTTTTCTTCCTCTTCTTCTTATTCTTCTTCTTCTTCTTCTTCTTCTTTGTCTTCTTCTCCTTGTTCTTGTTGTTCTTCTTCTTCTCATTCTTTCTATTTGTAATGCTTAATCCATGTTATCTTGTCCACCCTCCGTATCCCTCCTTACCCAATCTCTAATCTATAATCTTTAATCAATCCCTCTGTAATCCCTAATCCCCAATCCTTAATCATTAATAAAAAACCCTTAATCCTTAATCCCTAAAACTTAATCTCTAATCTTCAATCCTAAATCTCTAATCCTTTAACCATAGTCCTTAATACCTAATCCTTAATCCTTAATCTATAATACATAATCCCTAATCCCTCCTTTCTAATCACTTATCAGTAATCCTTATTCCTTAATCCCTAATGATTAATTTATTATCATAAATCACAAATCCCTAATCCTTAATCTAATTTCCTAATCTCTAATCCTTAACCCTTATGTCTATTTCCTAATCCATAATCCTAAATACTAAATCCCTATTACTTAATCCTTAATCCCTAATCTCTAATCGTTAATCATTAATATTTTTTATCTCTAATACTTAATCATTAATCCTTAATCCCTCTTACTTATTCATTAATCTTTACTCCATAATCTGTAGTCCATAATCCCTAACCTTTAATCCCTAATTTATAATCCTTAAACCTTAATCTCCAATCCCCAATCTTTGATCCTAAAGACTTAATCCCAAATTCTTTTCTCTTTAATCCCTAATCAGCAATCCTTAATCCATCTATTCTTTCTCTTTTTCTTCTTCTTCCTCCTTTTCTCCTTCTTATTCTTCTTCTTATTCTTCTTCTTCTTCTTCTTTCTCTTCTTTTTCTTCTTCCTCATCTTCATCTTCTTCCTCAACTTTCTCATCTTGCTCTTCTTCTTCTTATTCTTCTTCCTCTTCTTGTTCTTCTTTTTCTTCCTCTTCCTCATCTTCTTTTTCTTTCTCTTCTTCTTCATCATCATCTTCCACTTTTTCTTCTTCTTCTCCTCCTTCTTGTTGTTGTTGTTCTTCTTCTACTTCTTTTACTTCCTCCTCTTCTTCTTCTTCTTTTCTCCATTTTTCTCTTTTCTTATAATTCTTCTTTCTCTTCTTCTTCCTCTTCTACTTCTTCATCTTCTTCTTCTTCTTTCACTATTACTACTTGTTGTTCTTCTTCTTCTATTATTTCTTGTTCTTCTCCTTTTTCTTTGTCGACTTTTTCATCTTTTTCTTCTTCTTCTTCCTCTTCTTTACTCCTTCTCCTTCTCCTTCTCCTTCTTCTCATTATCTTTCAACTTCTCCTTCCCCTTCTCCTTATCATTCTTCTTCTCATTCTCACTCTCCTTCTCTTTTTCCTTCTTTTTCTCATTCTTTGTCTCCTTTTCTTTTTCCTCCTCTTTGTCCTCCCCCTTACCCTTCTCTTTCTTCTTCTTTTTCTTCTTCTCCTTTTTCTTCTACTTCTTTCTCCTTTCTTGTTTCTTGTTTCTTATTTTATCTTTGTTCTTCCTTCTTGCTTATCCTTTCTTTCTTCATCTGTCTTCTTTATTATTTTGCCTTTCTTCTTTATTCTTCCTCTTCTTCATCTTCTACTTCCACTTTTTCTTTCTCGTCTACCTCTGTTTCTTTTTCCTTAATCCTTAATTCCTAATCAATGATCCATAACCTTAATCTCTAATCATTAATATTTAATCCTTAATCTCTAGTCTTAATCTTTAATCCCTAACTCTTAATCACTAATCTTTAATCCTAAATATCTAGCCCCTTATCATAATACTAATCTCTTAACTCTAAGCTTTAATCTCTATTCTCTAATACTTTTCCCTTAATCCCAAATTCCTAATTACTAATCTCTAACCAATAATCCCTATTCTCTAATCCATAAATCCTAATCTTAAATTCCATATCCTTAATGATTAATCCCATAACCTTTAATCCCTAATCCCTTATCCTTAATTATTAACTGCTTCATTCTTAATCATTAATCCTTAATTCTTATTAATTATTCCCTAATTCTTACACTCTAATCTATAATCCTTAATCAATAAATCATAATCATAAATAAATAATCCATAATCTCTGATCCCTTATCCCTAATCCTTAATGCCTAATACCTAATCCCTAATCCCAAACAACGAACCTCTAATCCCCAATCCCTCCCTCCTGAATCTGTAATATTTATTCCCTAATTGCGAATCACTCGCTCCTTAATCCCTAATCCATAAGCCTTAATCATTAATCCCTAATCCATCTCTTCTTCGTCTTCTTCTTCTTCCTCCCCTTCATCATCATCTTCTTCTTCTTCTTCTTCTTCTTCTTCTTCCTCCTCCTCTTCTTCTTCTACTTCTTTATTTTCTTCTTATTATTATTTATTTTCTTCTTCATCATCTTTTTCTTCTTCTTCTTTCTCATCTTCCTCTTCTTCTTCTTCTTCTTCTTCTTCCACTTCTTCTTCTTCTTCTACTTCTTCTTCATCTTCTCCTTCTTCTCTTATTCTTCTTGTTCCACTTCTTCTTCCTCTTCTTCTATTTATTCTTCTTCTTCTTCCTCTTCATCTTCTTCTTCTTCATCTTCATCTCCTTCTCCTTCTCTTTCTGCTTCTCCTTCTCTTTTTCTTTCTCTTTCTCCTCCTCCTTCTCCTTGTCCTTCACCTTCTTCTACTCCCTCTCCATCTCCTTCTTCTTCTACATTTCCTTCTCCATCTCCTTCTCTTACCGCTTCTCCTTCTCATTATCCTCCTCCTTCTCCTTCCTCTTCTTCTTCTTCTTCTTCTTCTCCCTCTTCATCTTCTTCTTCTCCTCATTTTATTTATTTTTCTACTTCTTCTCTTTCCCCTTCTTCTTCTTATTCTTCTTGTTCATCTTCTATTTCTTCTTCTTCTTCTTCTTCTTCTTCATCTTCTTCTTCTTCTTCTACTTCTTGTTCTTCTTCTTCTTCATCTTTTTTTCCTCTATTCTTCTAATTCTTCTTCTTTTTCTTCTTCATCTTCCTCTTCTTCTTCTTCTTCTACCTTTTCCCCTTCATTTTCCTCTTCCTCTTCTTCTTCTTCAATGTTTTCACTTTCTTCTTCTTCTTTCTTTTCTACTTCTCCTTCTTCTTCTTTTTCTTCTTCTTTTACTTCTTCCTCTTCTTCACTTTCTTTTTCTTCTTCTTCTTCTTCTTCTTCCTCATTTTCTTCTTCCTCTTCTTCTTTCACTTCTTCTTCCTCTATTTCTTCATCGTCCTCCTCTTGTTCTTATTCCTCTTCTTATGTTTCTTCTTCTTCTTATTATTCTTCTTGTTCTTCTTACATTTCTTCTTCTTCTTCTTCTTCTTCTTCTTCTACTTCTTGTTCTTGTTCTTCTTCAGCTTTTTTCCTCTATTCTTCTTATTCTTCTTCTTTTTCTTCTTCATCTTCCTCTTCTTCTTCTTCTTCTTCTTAGTCCACTTCATCTTCCTCTTCTTCTTCTTCAACGTTTTCACCTTCTTTTTCTTCATCTTCTTCTACTTCTTTCTTTTCTCCTTCTCCTTCTTCTTCTTCTTCTTCTACTAGTACTACTTGTTCTTCTTCTTCTTCTTTTATCTCTTGTCCTTCTTTTTCTTTTATCTCTTGTGTTCTTCTTTTTCTTTGTCGTCTTTCCTTCTTTTTCTTCTTCTTCTTTTCTCATTCTCCTTCTCCTTCTTCTTCTTCTCATTATCTTTCAGCATCTTCTTCCCTTCCTCCTTATTCATTCTCCTTCTCATTCTCACTCTCGTTCTCTTTTTCCTACTCTTTTTCATTCTCTATCTCCTTCTCTTTTTCCTCCTCTTTGTCCTCCTCCTTCTCCTTCTCTTTCTTCTTCTTTTTCTTTTTCTCCTTTTTCTTCTACTTCTTTCTCCTGTCTTATTGCTTCTTTCTCCTTTCTTCTTTTATCTTTGTTCTTCCTTGCTTATCCTTTCATTCTTCAACTTTCTTCTTTCCTCTTTTCTCTTTCTTTTTTATTTTCCTCATCTTCTTCCACTTCCTCTTCTTCTTCTTCTTTTTCCACTCTTTCTTCCTCGTCATCTTCTTCTTTTTTCTTAATCATTAATCCCTAATCAATGATCCATTATCCTTAATCCATAATCTTTAATCCTTAACTCTTAATCACTAATCCCAAATCCCTAATATATAACCCCTTACCTAATACTAATCTCTTATCTCTAAGCCTTAATCTCTTCTTCTTTTTCTTCTTCTTCGTCTTCTTCTTGTTCTGCTACTACTCTTCTTCTTGTTCTTCTACTTCTTCTTTATCTTCCTCTTCTTCTTCTTCTTCTTCTTCTTATTTTACCTTCATCTTCCTCTTTTTCTTCCTCTTCTTCTTCTTCTTCTACTTCTTCTTCTTCTTCTTCTACTACTACTACTTCTTTACCTCCTCCTTCTTCTTCCTACTCTTCTCCTTCTTCTTCTTCTTCCTCTTCTTCTTCTTCTATTTATTCTTCTTCTTCTTTTTCCTCATCATCTTCTTCTTCTTCTTTGTTTTCTTGTTCTTCTTCTTCTTCATCTCCTTCTCCTTGTTCTTCTGCTACTCCTCGTTTTCTTTCTCCTTCCCCTTCTCCTTCTTCTTCTCCTTCACCTTCTTCTACTCCCTCTCCTTCTCCTTCACCTTCTACATTTCCTTCTACATGTCCTCTTACGCCTTCTCCTTCTCCTTCTCCTCCACCTTCTCTTCCTCCTCCTTCTCCTTCATCTTCTTCCTCTTCATCTTCTTCTCCTTCTTCATCTTCGTCTTCTTCTGCTTTTATTTCTTTTTCTACTTCTTCTATTTCTCCTACTCTTCTTATTCTTCTTGTGCATCTTCTATCTCTTCTTCTTTTTCTACTTTTTGTTCTTCTTCTTCATCATCTTTTTTCCTCTATTCTTCTTATTCTTCTTTTTTTTCTTCTTCATCTTCTTCTTCTTCTTCTTCATCATCTTTTTCCTCTTCATTTTCCTCTTTCTCTTCTTCTTCTTCAACGTTTTCACCTTCTTCTTCTTCTTCTTCTTCTTCTTCTTCTTTCTTTTCTTCTTCTTCTTCTTCTTCTTCTTATTCCCCATCTTCTTATTCTTCTTCATCTACTTCTTCCTCTACTTCACTTTCTTTTTCTTCTTCTTCTTCTTCCTCTTCCTCTTCTTCTTCTTCCTCATTTTCTTCTTCCTCTTCTACTTCTTCCACTTCTTCTTCCTCAACTTCTTGATCATCCTCTTCGTCTTCTTCTTCTTCTTCTTCTTCTTCTTCTTCTTCTTCTTCTGGTTCTTATTCTTCTTGTTCTTCTTGTATTTGTTCTTTTTCTTCTTCTTCTTCATCTTTTTCCCTCTATTCTTCTTGTTATTCTTCTTTTTCTTCTTCATCTTCCTCTTCTTCTTCTTCTTCTTCATCTTTTTCCTCTTCATCTTCCTTTTCTTCTTCTTCTTCTTCAAAGTTTTCACCTTTTTTTTCTTCTTCTTCTTCTTCTTTCATTTCTCCTTCTCCTTTTTCTTCTTCTTCTTCTTCTTCCCCATCATCTTCTTCTTCTATTACAACTTCTTCTTCCTCCTCTTCTTTTTCTTTTTCTTCTTCTTCTTCTTCTTCTTCCTCTTTTTCTTCTTTCTCTTCTTATTCCACTTCTTCTTCCGCTACTTCTTCAGCATCCTCTTCTTCTTCTTACTCTTTTTCTTCCTTTTCATCTTCTTCTTCTTCTTCGCCTTCTTCTCTTTCTTCTTCTCCTCCTTGTTCTTCGTCTTCTTCTTCTTCTTCAGCTTCCTCTACTTCTTCTTGTTCATAATCCTTAATCCATATTTCTTAATCCCTACTCCTTAATCTTTTCCTCTCTAATCTCTTATCCTTATATTTGTAATCCTTAATCCATCCATCTTTTATCATTAATATCTAATCCCTATTCTCTAATCCCTAGTCCCTAATTCTAAATCCCCAATCCCTTGCCCCTATCCCATAATCAATTCTTAATCTATAATCTTTAATCCCTAATTTTTAATTTCCAATCTGTAATCTTAAATCCTTAAACCCTAATCTTTAATACTTAATCCCTAACCCTTAATCCCTAATATATAATTCATATTGTCAAATCCTTAATCTCTATTCCCTAATCCTTAATCCCTAATCTATAAGCTATAATCCGTAATCACTAATATGTAAGCCGTTATCCCTAATCCTTAATCCCTAATCCCTAATCCTTAATTCTTTCTCCCTAATCCTTGTCCTTAAGCCTTAATCTTATTTACTTTATTTTTAATCTCTAGTCTTTAATCTCTAATCTATAATCCTGAATCATGAACCCCTAATCACTAATCTGTAAAGCTTAGTCCCTAATCTCTATTGTAAAATCTATAATCCTAAATCGTAAATCCACAATACCAAATCCTTTGTAATTATTCCTTATATTCTTAATCCCTAATATCCAATTATTAATTGCTTCATCCTTATTCTTTAATCCTAATCTCTAATCCCTAAAACTTATTCCTTAATCCCTAAATTCTAATCTCTAATCTATAATTGAAAATCTATAATCTCTAATTTTTAATCTCTAATCTATAATCCTTAATCCCTAACATCTAATCCCATATCTGTTCTTTCTTAATCCTAAATCCCTAATCCATCTCTTCTACCACTTCTTCTTCTTCTTCTTCTTCCACTACTTCTTTGTCATCTTCTTCTTCTTCTACCTCCTTTTCTTCTTCTTCTTATTTCTTCTTCTTATGCATCTTCCACATCTTACTCTTCTTCTTCTTTTGTTGCTTCTCCATTATCTTCTTCTTCTTCCCCTTCTTTTTTTCACTTCTTTGTCCTCTTTTTCATCATCCTCTTCTTCTTCTTCTTCATCATCCTCCTCTACTTCTTTCACTAATTCATCCTCCACCTCCTCTTCTTCTTTTTCTTTATTTTCTTCTTTTCTTATAATTCTTCTTCCTCTTCTACTTCTTCTTCTTCTTCTTCTTCTTCTTCTTCTCCTTCTCCTTCTTCTTATCCTACTCATTCTTCCTATCTTTCGCCTTCTACTTCTACTTTTCCTTCTTCTTCTCCTTCTTCTTCTACTTCTCTATCTCCTACTCTTTCTCATTCTCCTTCTCATTCTCCCTCTCCTTCTCCTCCTTAATCCCTAATCACTAATCTATCCTTAATCTCTAATCCTTAAACTTTAATCCCTTATCTCTTAGCTATAATCCATAACCTCTAATCCCTAATCTCTAATTATTATTCCCTAATCCTTAATCACTATTCCCATGTCCTTAAACATTGATAAATAATCTCTATTACTAATCCTAACACCGTTATCTCTAATCCATATTCTCTAATCTCGAATCCCAAATTTGGCATCCCTAATATTATCTCTAATTCCAAATCCCTAATCATTAATCCTTATATCTTAAACCCTAATGCCTAATCTTAAATCACTAATCTTTAATCCCTAACCCTTAGTAATTAAACTCTTAATTTTTAATCCCTAATCTCTATTCAATAATCATTAATCTCTTCATCTATAATACTTAATCGTAATCCTTAATCCCTAATTCATAATTTTTCATCTCTATTACATATTGCCTAATCACTTATCCCTAATCTTTAAACCTTTATTTTTAACTCCAAAATCTCTAATCCCTATCTCCCTAATCTTTAATCAGTATTCTCTGATATCTAATCCTTAATCTTTCATTTGTTAATCCCTAATCCTTAATCCCTAACACCTTAAACCCTAATCCATCTCTTCCTCAAACTTTTTTACTTCTTCATCTTCTTCCACTTCTTGTTCTTCTTCCACTTCCTCTTCTTGCTCCATTTTCTTTTTCTTCTTCTTCTTCTTCTTCTCATTCTTCCTCTTCTTCTTCTTCATCTTTTATTTCTTCTACTTCTCATCCTACTTCTTGTTCTTATTCTTCTTCTTTTATTTCTACTTATTCTTCTTTTTCTTCTTCATCTTTTTCTTCCTATCTTCTTCTTATCCTTCTTCCTTATCTTTTTCATCTTCCTCTTCTTCTTCATCTTCTTCTTCTTCTTTTTCCTCTTCATCTTCCTCTTCTTCTTCTTCTTCTTCAACTTTTTAACTTATTTCTTCTTCGTCTCCCTCTAACTCTTCCCCTTCTCCTTCTTCTACTTCTTCTTCTTCTTCTTCTTCCTCTTCATCTCCTTATTCTTCGTCGAATTCTTCTCCTTCTTCTTCTTCTTCTCCTTTGTCATTTTCTTTTTCTTTATCTTCATACTCTTCTTCTTCATCTTCCTCTTCTTCTTTTTTTTGTTCATCTTCATCTTCTTCCACTTCTTACTCTTATTCTACCTTTTCATCATCATAATCTTCTTCTTCTTCTCCTTATTCTTCATAATCCTTAATCCATATTCCCTAATCTTTACTACTTAATCCTTCCCTTCCTAATCTTTTACCCCTAAATTTGTAATCCTTAGTCCATCCCTCTTTAATCTTTAATCACTAATCCCTATTCCTTAATCCTTTATCCCTAATCCTTAATTCCAAATCCCTAATCAATCCTAAATCCATAATCCTAATCTTTAATCATTAATCTCTAATCTTTAATCTTTAATCTTTAATCCCAAACCTTAATCTCTAATAACTAAACCTTGATCTCTAATCCTAAAACTATAATTCATAACCCAAATTCTTAATCTCTAATCTCAAATACCTTATCTCTAATCCCTAATACCTAATCCCTAATTCCTAAAGTATAGTAAATAGTCCCTAATCACTATTCTATAATCCTTTATCGATAATCTTTAATCCCTAATCATAATCTTAAATAATTAATCTCTAATGCCTAATCTCTAATACATAATCCAAAATCACTAATCTCTAATCCTTAATCCCTAATCTCTATTCTAGATACCATAATCCCAAACCCTAATTCCCTAATCCACAATCCTTTATTATTAATCCCTTAATCCTCAATCTCTAATCTTTAATCTCTAATCATTAATCCCTTTATCTCTAATCCTTAACCTTAATCCTTGATCCCTATTCCTTAATCCCAAATCTTAATTACTTATTTCTTAATCTCTAATCCTTAATCTTTATCCCTAAACTCTAATCCCTAATTGACAATCCCTAATCCTTAATACCTAACACCTAATTTTATATTTGTCCATCCTTAATTTTTAATCCTTAATCTCTAACCCATCTCTTCTTTCTCTTCTTCTTTTTCTTCTTCCTCTTCATCTTCCTCTTCTTCTACTTCTTCTTTTTCCTCATCTTCTTATTTTTCTTCTTCCTCATCTTACACTTCTTCTTCTTCTTCTTCTTCTTCATCATCTTCTTCTCCTTCTTCCTCTTCTTCTTTTTCTTCTTCGACTTCTTCTTCTTCTTAATCTTTCTCTTCTTCTTCTTGTTCTTATACTTCTTCTTTTTCTACCTTTTCTTCTTTTCTTGCAATTCTTCTTCCCCTTCTTCTTCCTCTTCTCCTTCTTCTTCTTCTTCTTTTTCTTGTGTTTCTTCTTCTTCTTCTTGTTCTTCCTCTTCTTCTTCTCTTTCTCCTTCTTCTCCTTCTCATTCTCCTTATCTTTCACCTTCTCCTTCTGCATGTCCTTCTCCTTCTTTTTTCCTTCTCCATCTCATTCTCCTTTTCATTCTCCCTCTCCTTCTCTTTCTCCTCCTGCTTCTTGTATTGCTCTTTCTCCTTCATCATCTTCTTCTTTTCCTTCTTCTTCTTCTTCTTTCTTATTTTTTTCCTTCTTTTTTCTTCTTCGTTCTTCCTTCCTACCTCCTTCCTACTTCCTTATTCTTTCCTTCTTTCTTCATTCTTCATTCTTCATTCTTCTTTATTCTTTATTCTTTATTCTTCTCATTCTTCTTCTTCATCTTCTTCTTGTTCTTCTTCTTTTTCCTCTTCTTTTTCTTCCTCATCTTCTTCTTTATCCTTTTTCCTAATCCCTAATCCATAATCCCAAATCCCTCATTTATAATCCATAATCCCTAATCCTTAATCCCTAATCCTTAATCTCTAATCCTTAATCCCTAATTATTAATCTCTAATCCCTAACCTAATCATAATCCCTTAACCTTTAATCCTTAATCTCTAATACCTAATAAGTAATCCAAAATTCCTAATTACTAATCTTTAATCTGTTATCTCTATTCCTTTATCCCTAATCCTTAATCTCTAATACCTAATACATAATCCTAAATCTCTAATCACTAATCGCTAATCCATAATCTCTATTTCTTAATCTATAATTCCTAATCCTAAATTCCTAACCTTTTACAAATTATCCCTTAATCATTAGTCCATAATCCTTAATCCTTAGTCATAAATCCTTTCATCCTTAGTCCTTAATTCTTAATCATTAAACATAAATTCTTATTACTTATTCCTTAAACCCTACTCCCTAATCCATAATTGTTAATCCTTAAACTCTAATCCTTAATTGCTAATCAATAATATTTGATCTCTAATTCTTGATAACTAATCCCTAATCCTTAATTGCAAATACCTAATCCCTCTCATCCAAATCCATAATCTCTAATACCTAATCTCTAATCCCTAATCCCTAAACCCTCCCTCCATAATCCATAGTTCATATTCCTTAATCCCTAATCCCTAATCCATAAACCCTACCTCTTTAATACTTAATCCCCAATTAGTAACACCTAATCACTAATCTCTAATCCATCTCTTCTTCCTCTTCTTCTTCTTCTTCCTCTTCTTCTTCTTCGTCCTCTTCTTCTTCCTCTTCTTCGTGTTGATCATCTTCTTCTTCTCTTATTCTTCTTCTTCTTCTTCTTCTTTCTAATTTTCTTCCTCTTTTTTTTTCTTCCCCTTCTTCCTCATCATCATCATCATCATCTTCTTCTTCTTCTTCTTCCTCTTCTTCATCTTCATCTTCTTCTTCCTCCTCTTCTTCTTCTTCTTCTTCTTCTTTGTCTTTCAAATCTTCTTCTTCTTCTTCGTCTTCTTCTTCTTCTTCTCCTTCTTCTTCTTCTTCTTCATCTTTTTGCTTCTTCATGTTTTTCTTCTCCTTCTTCTTCTTTTCTTATTCTTCTTATTCCACTACTTCTTCCTCATCTTCTTCATCTACTTCTTCTTCATCTACTTCTTCTTCTTCTTCTTCTTCTCTTCTTCCTTTTCCTCTTCTTCTTCTTCTCCTTCTCCTTCTTCTCCTTCTCCTTCTCCTACTCTTTCTCCTTCACCTTCTCCTTCTTCTTCTCCTTCTCCTTCTTCTTCTTCTTGTCCTACTCCATCTCCTTCTCTTTCTCTTTCTCCATCACCTTCTCCTTCTCCTTCTCCTTCTCCTTCTCTTCATCCTTCTCCTCATCCTCCTTCTCCTTCTTCCCCTTCTTCTTCTTCTTCTTCCTTTTCTTCCTTCTTTCTCCTTTCTTCTTTCTTCTTTCTTCTTCTGTCTTACTTTTACCAACTTCCTCTTTCCTTCTTTCTTCTTCCTTCTTTCTTCTTATTTGTTCTCACTCTTCTTCTTCCTCTTCTTCTTCTTCTTCTTCTTCTTCTTCTTCTTTTTCTTCTTCTTCTTCGTCCTCTTCTTCTTCTTCTTCTTCATCTTTCTATCTTCTTCTTTCTTCCTTCTTCCATCTTCCATCTCCCATATCCCTAATCCCTAATCCTTAATTTATAATCACTAATCCATCCCTAATCTCCAATCCTTAATCTTCAATCCCTAACCTCTAATCACTAATCTTTAATCCCAAAACTCTAATTCTTAAGAAATAATCTTTAACCCTAATCTTTAATTTATAATCCATAGTCCCTAATCCTTAATCAATAATCTTTAATCCTTAATTCTTAATCATTAATCTCAAATTTCACTCACTAATTCCTAATATCTAATATAAATCTTAATACCTTTATCTCTAATACCTAATCTCTAATGTCATAACTCCAATCCTTAATCTCTTATCCCTATTACATAAACCCTAATCCCTAATCCTAAATCTTGATCCCTAATCTCTAATCCATAATAATTAAGCCTTTAATTCTTTATCTCTAATCTTTAATTCCTAATAATTAATTGCATCATTTGTAATTCCTAATCCATTTACTTCAATCCTTACTCCCTAATCCCTATTACTTACTCCCTAATCCTTACTCTTAAATCTTTAATCCTTAAACCTTAATCCCTCATACCTAACTCAAAAATACCTAATCCCTAATCCCTCCCTCACTAATAATTAATCTGTATTCGATGATACTTAAACCCTAATCCTTCATTCCTTAATCTATAATTTTTAATCCCTAACCCCTGATCCCTAATCTATCTCTTTTTCCTTTTCTTCTTCTACTTCTTTGTCCTCTTCTTCTTCTTCCTCTTCTACTTCGTCTTCTTCTCCTTCTTCCTTATCTTCGTCTTCTTCTTCTTCTTCTTCACTGTCATCTTCATCTTCTTCTTCTTCTTCTTCTTCCTCTTCTTCTTCTTCTTCTTCTTCATCTTCTTCCTCTAATTCTTCTTCTTCTACTTCTTCTGGATTTTCTTCTACTATGCCTTCTTTTTCCTCCTCTTCTTCTTTTTCCTCTTCTTCTTCTTTCTCTTTTTCTTCTTATTCATCTTCTTCTTCCTCTTCCTCTACTGGTTCTTCTTCTTCTTCTTCTTTTTCTTCTTCTTCTCCTTCTTCTTGTTCTTCTTCTTCCTCTTCTAGTTCTTCTTCTTCTTCTTCTTTTTCTTCTTCTTCTTCTTCTTTCCCACTTCTTCATATTCCTTATCTTTTTCTTCTTCATCTTCCCCTTCTTCTTCTTCCTCTTCTTCTTGTTCTTTTTCTTCTTCTACTTCTTCATTATTTCTTCTTGTTCTTCTTCTTCTTCCTCCTTCTCTTCTTCTTCATCTTCCACTTCTTCTTCTTTTTCTTATTATTATTATTATTCTTATTGTTTTGCTTCTTTTTTGTCTTCTTTGTCTTCTTCTTCTTCTCCTCGTCCTCCTTTTAATTCTTTTTCTTCTCCACCTTCTTCTTCGTTTTTCTTAATCCCTATACCTTAATCACTCCCACTTTAGTCTCTTATATCAAAATTTGTAATCCCTAATTTATCCCTCCATAATCACTAATCACTAATCTCTAATCCCTAATCTCCAATCCATTCCCTAATCTTTTATCTCTAATCCATAAACCCTAATCTGTAATACGTAATCCCTAGTCCTTAATCCCTACTCTATAATCTATAATCCAAATTCCTAACCTCTAATCCTTAATCCCTAATCCTTAATCCTAATCCCTAATTCCTGATTCTTAATTCCTAATCCCTAATCTATAATCCATAATTCCTTATCCCTATTCTACAATCATTTATCTCTAATCCTTAGTCATAAATCCTAATCCCTAATCTTTAATCTATAATCCATAATCCATAATTCTTAATCTCTAATCCTTAATCTTTATCTTAATAGATTAATCTCTAATCCTTAATTGATAATCTTTAGTCCATAATCCTAAATTCCTAATCACCATTCTCGAATACCTAATCCCTAATCTCTATTCTCTAATATATAATCCCAAATCATTAATCCTTAATCCCAAATCCATAGAATTTAATCCCTTAATACTTAATTCTTAATCCCTAACCATTAATCTCTTCATCCCTAACCCATAAATTTAATTTCTAATCCCTATTACTTATTCCTTCTTCTTCTTCTTCTTCTTCTTCTTCTTATTC
This sequence comes from Vanilla planifolia, assembly GCA_023846275.1. Taxonomy (NCBI): domain Eukaryota; kingdom Viridiplantae; phylum Streptophyta; class Magnoliopsida; order Asparagales; family Orchidaceae; genus Vanilla; species Vanilla planifolia. The sequence continues at coordinate 47,654 of JAIUJO010001838.1, forward strand.
TACTTCTTCCTCTTCTTCTTCTTCTTCCTTTTATTATTATTATTATTATTATTATTATTATTATTATTATTATTATTATTATTATTATTATTTCTCTAATTCTTCTTCCTCGTTTTCCTCTTCTTTTGCTTTTTCTTATTTTTCACCTCCTTCTTCTGCTTATTTCTCAACTTATTCTTCTTCTTGTTCTTACTGTTGTCATTCTTTTTCTTGTTCTTCTTCTTCTTCTTCCTCTATTTTTTTCTCTTGTTCTTGTTGGTTTCATTGTTATTCTTCTTCTTCTTACTCTTCCTTTTCCTCTTCTTCTTCTTCATTTGTCGCTTCTCCTCCTTGTTTGACTTCTTCTTCTTCTTCTTCTTCTTCTTCTACTTCTTCTTCTTCTCCTCCCTCTTTTTCTTTCACATATTCTTCTTCTTCTTCTTCTTTCCCTTCTTCTTCTTCTTCCACTTCTTCATCTTCCTCTTGTTCTTCTTCTTTTTCTTCTTCTTCTTCTTCTATTTCTTCATCAAATTCTTTTTCTGCTTCTTCTTCTTCTTCTTCTTCTCCTTCTTCTTCCTGTTCCTCCCCTTCCTCTTCTTCTTCTTCATCTTCTTCCTCTTCTTCGTCATCATCATCTTTTTCTTCTACCTTTTCTTCTTCTTCTACTATATCATCTTCTTCCTCGTCTTCTTCTACTTCTTCTTCTTCTTTAACTTCTTCTTCATCTTCTTCACTTCTTGTTCCTCTTCTTTATCAATTTTTTCCACTTGTCCCTCTTGTTACAATTCTTCTTCCTCTTCTTCTTCCACTTCTGCATCTTCCTCTTCATCTTCTTCTCGTTCTTCTTCTTCTTCTTCTTCTTTTCCTTTCTCTTCTTCTTCTTCTTCCACCTCCTCCACATCTTCTTGCTCTTCATCTTTTTTCCTCTTCTTTTTCATCTTCTTCTTCTTCTTGCTCTTCTTGTTGTTGTTCTTCTTCTTTTTCTTCTTGTTCTTCTTCTTCCTTCAAATCTTCTACTTCTTCATTGTCCTGTTCAGCTCATCTTCCTCTTCTTGTTCTTCTACTTCTTCTTCTTCTTCCTCATCCTCGTCCTACTCTTCTTCTTCTTCTTCCACTTCTTCTACTTCTTCTCCTTCTTCTTCTTTTTCCCCTTTCTTCTACTTCATCATCCTCTTCTTCTTCTTCTACTTATTATTATTATTATTATTATTATTTTCTTCCTCTTCTTCTTTTTCTTCTACATCTTCTTCTTCTTCTTCCTCTTCTGTCACTTCTTGTTCTTCTTCTTCTTTTTCTTGTTCTTCTTCTTCTTCTTCTTCTTCTCCATCTTCTTCTTCTACTTCTTATTTCCCTCCTCCTCCTCCTACTTCTTATTCTTCTTAATCTTCTTTATCTTCTTCTTCTTCTTCTTCTTCCTCGTCTTCTTCTTTTTCTTCTTCTTCTTCTTCGTCTTTCTTCTCCTTTTTATTCTTCTTCTACTACTAGTACTACTACTTCTTCACCTTCTACTTACACTTATCCTTCTACTTCTCCTTCTCCTTTTCTTCTTCTTCTTCCTCTTCTTCTTACTCTTCTTCTTCTTCTTTTTCTTCTTCATCCCCTTCTTCTTTTTCTTCTTGATCTTCTACTTTGACTTCCTCTTCTTCTTCTTCTTCCTTTTCTTCTTCTCCTGTTTCTTCTACTTTTACTTCTTTTTTCATCTTCTTCTTCTCCTTCTTCTACTTCTTCTCCTTCTTCTTCTACTACTACTACTACTACTACTACTACTACTACTACTACTAATTCCTCATCTATTTCTTCTTCATCTTCTTCTACTTTTTTCTCTTCTACTTCTTATTCTCTTTCTTCTTCTTCTTCTCTTTTTCTTTTACTCCTTCATCTTCTACTTCTTCTTTTTTGTCTTCTTCTTCTCCTTTTCTTACATTTCTTCCTTTTTTCTTCTTCCATTTCTCCTTCTTCATCCACTTCTTCTTGTTATTCTTCTTTTTCTTCTTCCGCTTCTTCTTTGTTGACTTCTTCTTCTATTACTTCCTCATTTGCTTCTTTTTCTTCATCTTCCACTTCTCCTTTTTCTTCTTCTTCTTTTTTGTACTAATTCTTCTTATTCTTCTCTTTGTTCTGCTTCTTCTTCTTCTTTTACTTTTACTTCTTCTTCCCCTTCTGCTAATTTTTGTTCTTCTCCTTCTTTCTCTTCTCCTTCATCTTCTCTTTCTTCTACTTCTTCTTCTTCTATAGCTTATTCTTCTTCGTCTTCTTCATCATCTTCTTCTTCGTCTTCTCTTCTTCTACTTCTTCTTGTTCTTCTTCCACTTCTCTCTCTTCTTCCATATCCTCTTCTTCTTCTTCTTCTTTTTCTTCTTCCCCTTTTTCTTCTTCTCCCTCTTCTCCTTTTCTCCATCATTTCCTTCTTCTTCTTCCTCTTCAACTTCATCATCGTCTCCTTCTTCTTCTTCTTCTTCGTCGCCTTTCTATCTTCTTCTTCTTCTTCTTCTTCTTCTTCTACTACTACTACTACTACTTCTATCTCTTCTTTTTCTTCCTTGTCCTCTTCTTCCTATTATTTTTCTTTATCTACGTTTGCTTTTGTCCCTTCTTTTTCTTTGTCTCTTCTTTTACTTCTTCTTCCACATCTACTTCTTCCTTCACTTGTTTTTCTTATTCTTATTCTTCTTAATCTTCTTGCATTACTTCTTTTTCCACTTCTTCTTCCTCTTCTTCTTCTTCTTCTTCGTCTTCTTCTCCTCTTTCTTCTTCTCTTACTTCTTCTTCTTTCTCTTCCTCTTCTTCTTCTTCTTCTTCTTATTCTTAATTTTCTTCTTCTTCTTCTTCTTATTTTTTTCTTCCTCTTCTTCTTTCTACTCATCATCATCTTCTTCTTCTTTCTCTTCTTCTTATTCTTCTTTTTCTCCTTCTTCTTCATCTTCTTCTAATATTTCTTCTTCTTGTTTTTCTTCTTTAACTTCTTCTTCCTCTTCTTCTTCTACTTCTTCTTCCTCTTCTTCTTTTTCTTCTTCTTCGAATTCTTCACCTTCTTCTTCTTCTTCATCTTCATCTTCCCCTTCTTCTTCTTCTTCTTGCACATCTTATTCTTCATCAACTTCTTATTCATCTTCTTCTTCTTCTTCTTCAACATTTTCTTCTACATCCACTTCTTCTTCTTCTTCTTCCTTTTTTACTTCGACTTCTTCTTCTTCCTTCACTTCATCTTCTTCTACTACTACTTCCTCTTCTACTTCTTCCTCTTCTTCTTCTTCTTGCAAATCTTTTTCCTTATATTATTATTATCGTTATTATTATTCTGCTTCTTCCTCTTCTTCTCCTACTTCTTCTTCTCTTTCTTCTTCTTCTTCTTATTTTACTATTTCAACTTCTTTTACTTCTTTTTCTTTTCATTCTTCTTCATCATCTTCTTCTCCATCTTCTCTTCTTCTTCTCTTCTTCTTCTCTTCTTCTATTTCTTCTTCTTCTTCCTGTTCCACTTTTTCTTCTTCCTCCATATCTCCTTCTTCCTCCTCTTATTTTTCTTCTTCTACTTCTTCTTGTGCTTCTTCTTCTCCGTCTTGTGCTTTTTCTTCTTCTCCTTCTTCTTGTGCTTCTTCTTCTTCTCTGTCTTGTTCTTCTTCTCCTTCTTCTTCTTCTTCTTCTTCCTCTTCTGCTTCTTGTACTTCTTCATATCTTTCTTCTTCTTCTTATTCTTCTTCTTCATCTTCTTCATCATCTTCTTCTTCGTCTTCTTCTTCATCTTCTTCTTTGCCTTTGTCTTTTCTTCTACTTCTTCTTCTTCTTATTACCCTTCTCCCTCTTCTTACACTTCTTCCTTTTCTACTTCTTCCTCTACTTCTTCTTCTTCCTCTTCTTCTTCTCATTCTTCCTCTTTTCTGTATTTTTCTTTATCTTCCTCTTCTTCTTCTTCTTCTTCTTTTACTTCTTCCTCCCTCCCCATCGTCTTGCTCTTCTTCTTCATATTCTTCCTCTTCTTTTTCATCATCATCGACTTCTTCATATTCTTCTTCTTCATCAACTTTTACCGCTTCTTCTTCTTCTTCCTTTTAATCCTCTACGTCTTCATCATTCTCTTCTCCTCATCTTCCTCTTCTTCTTCTTCTTCTTCTTCTTCTTCCTCTTCTTCTTCCACTTCTTCTTCTTCTTCTTCTTCTTCTTCTTCTTCTTCCTCCCCCCTGTTCTTCTTCTTCTTCTACTTCTTCTTCTTCTTGTTTTTCCTCTTCCTTTTTCTTTTTCTTCAACTTTTACTTCTTCATCCTCTTCTTCTTTTAACTCTTTCTTTTCTGCTTCTTTCACTTCTTCTTATTATTATTAATGTTATTATTATTATTATTATTATTATTATTATTATTATTATTATTCCTCCACTTCTTTCTCTTATATATCCCCATCTCCTTCTTTTTCCATCTTCTTCTTCTTCTTCTTCCTCTTCCTCTTCCACTTCTTCTTTTTCTTCTGCTACTACTTTATCTCTTACTCTTCTTCTTCCTGTTCTTCTTCTTCTTTTTCTTCTCCTTCCTCTTCTTCTTACCATTTTTCTTCTTCTTCTTCTTGTTCTTTTTCTTCTCCTTTTTCTTCTTCTTCTCTTCTTCTTCTTCTTCTTTCCCTCCTCTTCCTTCTCCTTCTCCTTCTTCTTCTTCATTCCTTCTTCTTCTTCTTCTTCTTCTTCAACTTCCTCTTCTTCTTCTACATCCTCTTCTTCTCCTCATTCTTCTTCATCTTCCATTTCTTTTCTTCTTCTTCTTTGTCTTTTTGTTCTTCTTCTTCTTCTTCTTCTTCTTATTCTTCTTCTTCACCATCTTCTTCTTCTTACCCTTCTCCTTCTTTTTGTTGTTGTTGTTGTTCTTCTTCTTCTTCCTCTTCTTCATCATCATCATCATCTTCTTCTTCTTCTTCTTCTTCTTCGTCTTCTTCTTTTTCTTCTTCCTTTTCTTCTTCTTCTTCTTCCTCCTTTTCTTTTTCATCTTCTTCTTCTTCATCGTCTTCCTCTCTTCTTCTCCTTTGACTTCTTCTTCATCTACTTCTTCTTGTTCTTTTTCTTTTTCTTGTTCTTCTTCTACTACTACTATTACTTCCTCTTGTACTTCTTCTTTCTTTCTTCATCTTCTTTTTCATCTTTTTCTTCTTTTTCTTATACTTCTTCTTCTTCTTATTCTATTTCTTCTTCTTCTTCTGCTACTTATTCTTCTTCTTCTCCCTTTACTTGTTCTTCTTTATCTTCTACTTCTTCTTCTTCTTTGTTCACATTCTTTATCTTTTTCTTCTTCTTTGCTTCTTCTACTTCTTCGTCCTCTTCTGTTTCTCCCTCTTCTTCCACTTGTTTCTCTTCTCCTTTTTCTTCTTCCACTTCTTCTTCTTCTTCTTCTTCTTCTTCTCCTTCTTCTTCTTTTTCCCTTTTTCTTCCTCTTGTTCTTCTTTGTTTTCTTCTTGTTCTTCTTCGACTTCTTCTACTTCTTCGTCCTCATCTTGCTTTTCATCTTCTTCTCCTTCTTTGTTTTGTCTTTTTCTTCTTCTTTTTCTTTTCTGTCTTCTTCTTCTTCTACTTCTTCTTCTCCACCTTCTTCATCCTCTACTTCTAATTCTTCTACTACATCTTCTTCTACATCTTATTTTTCTTTTTCATCTTCTTTTTTTTTTCTTCTTCTACTACTACTTCTTCTTCTTGTTTTTCTTTGGCTTCTTCACCATCTTCTTCTCTTCTTCTTCTTACTCCTCTCCTTCTACTTCTTCTACTTCTTATCTTTCTTCTTCTTCTCCTTCCTTATTTTCTTCTTCTTCTTCTTCTTGTTCTTCTTCTTCTTCTTTTTCTTCTTGTTGTTCTTCCTCTTCTTCTTCTTCTTCGTCTTCTTCTTCATCATCATCATCTTCCTCTTATTATTATTATTATTATTATTATTATTATTATTATTATTATTCTATTTCTTCTTCTTTTTCTTCTTCTTCTTCTACTACTTCTTCCTCTTCTTGTTCTTCTTCTTCTTCTTCTTCTTCTTCTTCTTCTTGATCTTCTTCTACTACTTCCTCTTAAACATCTTATTCCTCTTCTTCTTCTTGATCTTCTTGTTCTTCTTTCTCTTCTTCTTCTTCTACTACTTATTCTTCTTCTTCTTCTTCTTTTTCTTCTTCTTCTTCTTCATCGTCTTCATCTTCTCTTTCTTTTTCTTCTTCTTCTCTTTTTCCTTCTTCTTTGTCCTTCCCTTCATCATCTCCATCTTCTTCTTCTGTTCTTTTACATATTCTATCTTCTTCCACTTCTCCCTCTTCTACTATATCTTCATTTTCCTCCTCTTTGTTTTCTTCTTCCACTCTTCTTTCTCTTCTTCTTCCCCCTCTTCTTGTTCTTCTAGATCTTCTTCTTCTTCTTCTTCCTCTTCTTCCACCTCTACTTCTTCCTCTCGTTCTTCTTCTTCCTCTTCTACTTCTTTCTCTTCTTTTTCTTCTTCATCTTCTTCTTCTTTTTTCTCTTGTTCCTCTTCTTCTTCTTCTTCACCTACCTTTTCTTTTACTTCTTCTTCTTCTTCTTCTTCTTATACTTCTACTTCTTCGTCTCCTTCCTCATCTACTTCTTTGTCTTCTTCTCTTCTTCTACTTCATCTTCTTATTCTTCCTCCTCCTCATCTTTTTGTTCTTCTTCTTCCTCGTCTTTTTCAACTTCTTCGTCTTCTTCTTCTTCTTCTCCTTCTTCCTCTACTTCCTCTTCATCATCTTCTTTTTCTTCTTCTTCTCCATCTTCTTTCTCTTCTAGTTCTTGTTCTTCTTCTTTTTCCTCTTCTTTTTCTTTCTCTTCTTCTTCTTCTTCTTCTTTTTCTTCTTTATTTTCTCCTTATTCTCCTTCTTCTTCTTCTCCTTCTACTTCTTCTTGTTCTTCATCATCATCTTCTTCTTCTTCTTCTTCCACTTTTTCTACTTCTTCTTCTTCCACTTCTTTCCTTCTTCATCATCATCATCTTCTTCTTCTTCTTCTTCCTCCTCCTGCTCCTCCTCTTCTTCTTCTTCTTCTTCTTCTTTGTCATCCTCTTCTTCTTCTATTTCTTCTTCTTCTTCACTATCTTCCTCTTATTCTCCTTCTTCTTCTTCTTATTTTACTTCTTCATGTTCTACTTCATCCTCTTCATTGCTAACCTTTCATTCCAAATGCGAAATCCCTAATCTCAAATCTATAATCCCTAATCATAAATCTTTAAATCCAAATCCTTAATCCTTATTCTTTAAGACCTTATCCCTTAATCTTTAAATCTTAATCACTAATCCATAACCTTTAATCCCTTATCTTGAATCACTAATCCATAATCTCTAATGTCTAAAACAAAGCCCCTAACCCATAATCTTGAATCCCTAATGCCTAATACTTAGTTCTTAACTCCT
>JAIUJO010001838.1:60000-65000 GCA_023846275.1 Vanilla planifolia
TTCCTCCTCTTCTACTTCTTCTACTTCATCCTCTTCTTATTCTCCTTCTTCTTCTTCTTCACTGACATCTTCTTCATCTCCATCTTCACCTTTTTCTTCTTCTTTTCCTTCTTTTCATCTTCTTCTTTATCTTCTTCCTCCTCCACTTCTTCTTCTTCTTCCTCTTATTTTTCTTATTCTTCGACTTAAATTACAACTACTTCTTCTTCTACTTTCTCCTCCTCCTCGTTATCTTCTTCTTCTTCTTCTTCTTCTTCTTCTTCCTCTTCTTCTTCACCATCATCTTCTTGTTCATCATCATCATCATCATCTTCTTCTTCTTCTTCTTCTTCTTCTGCTACTTCCCCTTCTGCTTCATCTTCTTCTTCTTCTTGTTCTGTTTCTTCTTCTTCTACTACTGCTTCTTCTTCATCTTCTTCTTCTTCCACTACTACTGCTACTACTACTTCTTACTTTTTTTCTTCTTCTTGTTTTTCTTATTCGTCTTCTTCTCCTTCTTTTCTTTTTAATTATTCTTCTCCACCATCTTCAACTTCTTCTTCTTCTTCTTCTTCTTCATCATCATCATTTTCTTCTTCTTATTCTTCTTCTCAATCTTGTTCTTCTTTTCTCCTTCTTCTTCTTTTTCTTCATCTTCTTCAACTTCTTATTCTTCTTCTTCTTCTTTTTTTTGTCTTCTTATTCTACTTCTTCTTCATGTTTCTCTTCTTATTCTACTTCTTCGTTTTCTTCCACTTCTTCATCTTCTTCTTCTTCTTCTACTTCAACTTTTACTTCTACTTCTTCTTCTTCTTCTTGTACTATTCCTCTTCTTCTTCTTCTTCTTCTTCTTCTTCTACTTTGTCTTCTTCTTCTTCTTCTTCTTCTTCTTGTTCAACATCATTGCCTTCTTCTTCATCTTCTTCTTCTTCTTCTTCTTCTTCTTCTTCTTCTTCTCCTTCTTCCTCTTCTTCTCTTCTTCTTCTTCTTTTTCTTCTTCTTCTACTACTTCTACTTCTACATCTTCCTCAACTTCTACTTCCCCCTCTTCCACTTCTACTTCACCTTCTTCTCCTTCACCTTCTTCTTCTTCTTCTTCTTCTTCTCCTTTTTTCTCTTCTTCTTCTTCTTCATCCTCCTCCTCTTCTTCTTCTTCGTCTTCCTTTTCTTCTTCATCTTCTCGTCCGACTTTTTCTTCTTCTACTTATACTTCTTCGTCTTCTGTTACTACAATTACTACTCCTTCTTCTTCTACTTCTTCTCTTTCTTCTTCTTCTTCTTCTTCCTCTTCTTTTTCCCCTTCTTCTTCTTCTTCTTCTTGCTTTTCTTCTACTTCCTCTTCTTCTTTTTCTTTTTCTTCATTTGTTTTTCTTCTTCTTCTTCTTGTCATTGTTCTTTGTCTTCTACTTCTTCTTCTTGTTCTTCTTCCTCTTCTTTTTTCTCTTTTCCATCTTATTCTTTTTCTTTTTCTACTTCTTTTTATTGCACCTCTTGTTCCTCTTCCTTTTCTTTCTTCTACTTCATCTTCCACTTCTTCTTCTTCTGTTACTACTTCTTCTTCTTCTTCCTTTCATTTACTTCTTCCTATTTTTCTTCTTTTTCGTCCCTCCCTTCTTCTTCTTCTAATTCTTTTTCCACTTCACCTTCCCCTTCTTCTTCTTCTTCTTCTTCTTCTCTGTCGTCTCCTCCTTTTTTGGTAGCTTCTTCTTCATCTTCTACTTCTTCTTCTTCTACTTTTTATTATTATTCTTCTTCTCCTTCTCTGTCTGCTACTACTTCTTCTACTTCTTCTTCATCATCTTCTTCTTCTTCTACTTCTTCCTCTTGAAATTCTTCTCCTTCTTCTTCTTGTTCTTCGACTTTTCTACTACTACTTCTTCTAAATCCTATACTACTTCTTCCTCTACTTCTTCCACTTGTTCTTCTGTTTCTTCTTCTACTACTTCTTCTTATCCTTCTTCTTCTTCTTCTTCTTCTTATTCTACTTCTTCTTCATCTTCCTCTTCCTCTTCTACTTTTTCTTCTTTTTTTTCTTCTTCTTCTTCTACTACTACAACTTCTTCTTCTTGTGTTTCCTCTTCTTCTTCATCTTCTTATTCTTATTACCCACTTCTACTTCTTCCTCTTCGTATTCCCCTTCTTCTTCTTCTCCAACTTCATCTTCTTCTTCTTCTTCTTCTTTTTCTTTACATCTTCTTCTTCTTCTTTTTCTTCCTCCTCCTCTTCTTCTTCTTCTTCCTCTTCTTCTTCTTCTCCTTCTACTACTTCTACTTCTTCTTCTTCTACTTCTTCTTCTTCTTCTTCTTCTTCTTCCTCCTCCTCCTCCTCCTTCCCTTCTTCTTATTCTTCTTCTTCATCTACTTCTTCTTCTTTCTCTTCTTCTTCTTCATCATCTTCTTCTTCTTCATCTTATTCTCCTACTACTTCTGCATCCTTTTTTCTTCTTCTTCTTCTTCTACATCATTTTCTTCTTCTTTTTCTACTTCTTTTGCTTCTTCTTCTTCTTGTCTTCTTTTTTTTCATCTTCTTCTTCTTATTCATCTTTTTCTTCCTCCTCTTCTTCTTCTTCTTCATCATCTTCTCGTTCTTCTTCTTGTTCTCCTTCTTCTTCATCATTAGCTTCTTCTTCTTCTTCAACTTCTTCAACATCACATTCTTCTTCTTCTTCTTCGACTTCTTCTTTACCTTTTCTTCCTCTTTTCCCTCTTCTTCTTCTTCCACTTCAACTTCTTCTTCATCTTCCTTCTCTTCTTCTTCATCCTCTTATCCATCTTGTTATTCTACTTCTTCTTCTTCTTCTTCTTCTTTTATTTCTTCTTTTACTACTTCTTCTTCTTGTTCTTCAACTTCTACTTCTACTTCATCATCTTCTTCTTCTTCTTCAACCCTTAATCATTAACCCTTAATCCCTAATCCCTATTCCCTAATCCTTATTCTCTAATCTTTATGACCTACTCCTTTAATTTCTTATCCATAATTTCTAATATTTAATCTCTTATTCTGAATTGCAAATCATTAATCACGAATTCATAATCCCAAAACCCTAATCCTTAATCTTTTATCCCTAATCCCTAATCCTTAGTTCTTAATCACTTAATCCCTTATCCATAATCATTAATCATTAATCTTTAATCCCTTTATTTGTAATCCCTAATCCCTAAACCCTAAGCCCTTGTCGTATACACTAATCTTTAATTAATAATCGTGAATTCTAAATCCCTAATCTTTAATAAATAATCACTAATTGTAATGCTTAAATTTTAATCCTTAATCCCTACCTTCTTAATCCTTAATCACAGATCCCTAACACCTAATCCTAATCCCTAAGCTCACCCTCCCTAATCCATAATTTGTCTTCTCCTTCCTCTTCTTCTTCTTCTTCTTCCACTACTTCTTTCCTCTTCCTCTCTCCCTTCTTCCACTTTTTGATCTTACTCTTCTTCTTTTTCTTCTTCCTCTTCTTCTTCGTCTTCATCCTCTTCTTCTTCTCTTTCAACTTCCTCTTTTTCTTCTTCCACCTCATCTTCTTGTTTGCCCTCTTCTGCTCATCCTCTTCCACTTCTTCTTTTTCTTCTTCCACTTCCTCTTCTTCGTCTTCATCATCAATTTCTTCTTGTTCTTCTTCCTCTTCCTCTTCTTATTCTCCTTCTTCTTCTTATTCTTCTTCTTCCTCATCTTCCTCTTCTTGTTCTTGTTCTTGTTCTTGTTCTTCTTCCAATTCTTCATCTTCCTCTTCTTCTTTTTCTTCCTCTTCCTCTTCTTCTTCTTGTTCATTTTCTTCTTTTTCTTCCTCTTCTTCTTCCTCTTCCTCATCTTCTTCATCTTCTTGTACTTCTTCATATTCTTCTTCTTGTTATTGTCTTATTCCTTTTCTTCTTCATCTTCTTCTTCCTCTTCTTTCTCTTCTTCTTCTTCTTCTTTCTCTTCTTCTTCATCATCATGATCATCTTCTTCTTCTTCATCTTCTTCTTCTTCCTCCTTTTCTTCTTCTTCTTCTTTTTCATCATCATCTTCTCCTTCTTCTCCTTCTTCTTCTTCTTCTTCTTCTTCTTCTTCATCATCATCATCTTCTTCTTCTTCTTCTTCAACATCACGTCCTTCTTCTTCAACATCATCATCATCTTCTTCTTCTTCTTCTCTTCTTATTCTATTTCTTCTTCTTCTTCTTCCACTTCTTCTTCTTCTTCTTCATCCTCTTATCCATCTTCTTCTACTTCTTCTTCTTCTTCTTCTTCTTATACTTCTTCTTTTACTACTTCTTCTTCTTGTTCTTAAACTTCTTCTACTTCATCTTCTTCTTCTTCTTCTTTAACCCTTAATCCCTAATCCCTATTCCCTAATCCTTAATCTCTAATCTTTATGACCTAATCCTTTAATCTCTTATCCATAATTTCTAATATTTAATCCCTTATTCTGAATTAGAAATAATTAATCTCAAAATCATAATCCCAAAACCCTAATCCCTAATCCCTAATCATTAGTTCTTAATCACTTTATCCCTAATCCATAATCTTTAGTCATTAATCCCTAATCCCTTAATTCGTAATCCCTAATCCCGAAGCCCTTGTCGTATACACTAATCTTTAATTAATAATCCCAAATTCCAAATCTCTGATCTTTAATAAATAATCACTAATTCATAATGCTTAATTTTTAATCCTTAATCCCTACCTTCTTAGTCCTTAATCTCCAATACCTAACACCTAATCCTAATTCCTGAGCCTAGCCTCCTAATCCATAATTTGTCTTCTCCTTCCTCTTCTTCTTCTTCTTCCACTTCTTCTTTCCTCTTCTTCTCTCTCCTCTTCCACTTTTTGATCTTCCTCTTCTTCTTTTTCTTCTTCCTCTTCTTCTTCTTCTTCTTCTTCTTCTTCCTCTTCTTCTTCTCCTTCTACTTCCTCGTTTTCTTCTTTCACCTCATCTTCTTCTTTGTCTTTGCCCTCTTCCTTCATCCTCCTTTTCTTCTTCTTTTTATTCTTCCTCTTCCTCTTCTTCTTCTTTTATTTCATCTTCTTGTTCTA
>JAIUJO010001838.1:70000-106064 GCA_023846275.1 Vanilla planifolia
ACCTCTACTCCTACTTTCGCTTCTATTTATTCTACTACATCTTCTTCTTTTCCATCTCCTTCTTCTTCTTCTTCTTCTTCTTCTATTTCTTCTTGTTCTTCATCTTCTCCTTTTTCTTCTTCATCTTTTCTTCTTCTCTTGTTAATATTCTTCTTCTTCTTCATCATCATCATCTTCTCCTTCTTCTTCTTCTCCTTCTTCTTTTCATTTTCTTCTTCTTCCCTTTCTTTTTCCTCTTAATAATAATATTATTATTATTATTATTATTATTATTATTGTTATTATTATTATTATTATTCATCTTCTTCTTCTTCTTCCTCTTTGACTTCTTCTCCTTCTCCTTCTCTCGATCTTTCTCCTTCTTTTTCTCCTGCTCCTTCTCCTTTCCTTCTCCTTAACCATCTCTTTCGCCTTCTTCATCTCCTTGTCCTTCTTTCTCTTCTTCTTCTCCTCCTTCTTCTTGTCCTCTTACTCCTATTCCTTCATCTTCATCATCTTTTTCTTCCTTCTTTCTTCTTTCTTCTCCTAATTTATAACTTCTTCTTTCTTCTTCCTTCTTCCTTCTTCCTTCATCTGACATCCTTCCTTTTTCTTCCTTCCTCCTTTCTTCTTCATTCTTCCTCTTGTTCTTCTTGTTCTTCTTTTCTTGTTCTTGGTTTTTGACTTCACCTTATCATTTTCTTCTTCTCCTTTCTACCTCGTTCCTTCTTCCTTTTTCCTTCTCCCTAATCCTTATTCTCTAATCCTTAATCCCTAAACCATCCTTAATTTCTAACCCCTATTTTTTAATCCATAACTTCGAATCCCTAATCTCTAATATTTAAACTTTAATCTATAATACCTAATCCCTAATCTATAATTCATAATCCCTAATCCTTAATCTCTAATCCCTCATCTATAATCCTTCATCACTAATCCCTAATCCTTAATCTCTAATCTCTTATCTATAATCCTTCATCACTAATCCCTAATCCTAAATCCTAATCCCTATCTCCAATCTTCATCTCAATCTTTAATCTTGAATCCTATATTCTTAATCTCTAATCTCTAATCCTAAATACCTAATTTGGAATCTTAAATCACTAATCTCTAATCCTTAATCCTTAATAATTAATCCCTTAGTTATTAATCCCTAATTCTAATCCTTAATCACTAATCTTTTTATCCATAATCCCTAATATCTAATCACTAGTCTATAATCCTTAATCACTAATCATTAATCCTTAATCTTTATTACTTATTTCCTAATCCCTACACCTTAATCCCTTATCCCCAATCTTTAAAGCCTAATCCCTAATTGCTAACTCGTAAACCACTAACCACTAATCTAACTCGTGATCGTCAATTCTTCCCTCCCTAATCTTTAATCCACACTTAATTATCTTTAATCAATAATCCTTTCTTTCATAATCCTTAATTCTTCATCCCTAACCCTAATCCCTAATCCTTAATGAGACTCTTCTTCGTCTTTCTTCTACATCTTCTTTTTCTTTTTCTTCCTCTCCTTCCTTATCTTCCTCTTCTTCTTCTTTTTCTTCTTCTTCCTTCTCTTCCTATTCTTCTACTTCTTCTTCTTCCACTTTTCTTCCTCTTCTTCTTTGCCTTCTTCTTCCTCCTCCTCATCTCTTTCCTCGTCTTCTTCATCATAATCTACTTCCTCTGCTTCTTTGTCTTCTCCTTCTTCTTCATGTTCTTCTGCTTCTTTTTCTTCTTCTTCTTCTTCTTCCTCTCCTTCCCCTTCTTCTTCTTCCTCTCATTCAATCTCTCTTCTTCTTCTTCTACATCTTCTTCTTCTTCTTCTAATTCTAACTCTAACTCTTCTTCGTCTTCTTCTTCTTCTTCTTCATTTTTATCTTCTTCTCTACTTTGTGTTCCTCTTCTTCTTTTTTTTAATCTTCCTCTTCGTCTTCTTCTTCCTCTTTTTCTACTTCTCAACCATCTTCTCCTTCTTCTACTTAATCTTCTCCTTCTTCTTTTTCTTCTTCTTCTTCTTCTTCTTCTTCTTTGTTACGTTCTCTACCTCCTTCTTCGTCTTCTTCTTCTTCTACTTCTTCTTCTTCTTCTTCCTCCTCCTACTCCTCTTAATATTCTTCTTCTTCCCCTTATTCTTATTCTTACTCTTCTTCTTCTTCTTCTTATTCTTATTTTGATTCTTCTTCCTCTTCTTCCAATTCTTCATCTGCCTCTTCTTCTTCTTCTAATTCTTGCTCATATGCTTCTACTTCTTCCTCTTCTTCTTCTTCTACTTTTTACTCTTTTTCTTCCTCTTCCTCTTCTTCTTATTCTATCTTCTTCTTCTTCTTCATCATCTTGTACTTCTTCTTCTAGCTCTTCTTCTTCCTCTTCTTTCTCTTGTTCTTCATTCTCTTCTTCATCTTCTTCTTCTTCTTCTTCTCTTTTTCTTTTTCATTTTCTTCATCATCTTCTACTTCTTTTTCTTCCCCTTCTTTTTCTTCTTCTAGTTCTACTTTTTCCTCTTCTTTTTCCTCTTCTACTTCTTTTTCCTCTTCTTCTTCTTCTTCTTCTCTTTCTACTTCTTCTTCTTCCCTTTCTATTTCTTGTACTACTTATTCTTTTCCTTCTTGTTCTTCTTCTTCATGTTCTTTTATTTCTTCTTCTTCCTCTTTTTTCCTCTTCCTCATTTTTTCTTCTTCTTTATTTCTTATTATTCTTCTTCTTCTTCATTATCTTCTTCTTCTTCCTCTTCTTCTTCTTCTTCTTTCGCCTCTTCTTCTTCTTCTATCTCCTCACCTTCTTCTCCTTGTTATTCCTATTATTCTTAATCTTCTTGTTCTTCTTCTTCTTTTTCATCATCATCTTCTTCTTCTTCCTCTTCCTCCTCTTCTTATCCTTCATCCTCTTCTTCTTCAATTTCTCTACTTCTTCTTCTTCTTGTTCTTCTTCCTCTTCTTCTACTTCTTCTTTCTCTTCTTCCTCTTCTTGTTCTTATTATTATTCTTCTTCTTGTTGTTCTTCTTCTTCTTCCACTTCTACTTCTTCTTCTTCTTTACTTCCTCCCCTTCTTCTTCTACTTCTTCTTCTTCTTCATCATCTTCATCTTCCTCTTCTTCTTCTTCTTCCTCCTCCTCTTCTTCTTCTTCATCTTCTTCTTCTTCTTCTTCTTCTTCTTTTTCCTCTTCTTCTCCTTCTTCTTCCACTTCTTCTTACTCTTCTTCTTCCTCTTCTTTCACTTCTTCTGCCTCTTCTTCGTCAACTTCTACTTTTTCTTCCTCTCCTTCTTCCACTTCTTCATCTTCTTCCTCCTGTTCTTCATCTTCCTCCTCATCTTCTTCTCCTTCTCCTACCTCTTTTTCTGCTTCTACCTTTTGTTCTTCTTCTTCTTCTTCTTCTTACTCTTTAATCCTTACTCCCTAATCCCTAATCCTTAATACCTAAACCCTTCCCGTAATTACTAATCCATAATCCCTAGTCCTTATTTCCTAAACTTTAATCCTTAATGTGTCACACCTAATCCCAGATCCCTCCCTCCTGACTCATTAAAACCTAATCCCTTACCCCTAATCGCCAAATCCTAATCCATCTCTTCTTTCTCTTCTTCTTGTTCCTCTTCTTCCTCAACTTCCTCTTCTTCTTTTTGTTCTTCTTCTTCTTCCTTTTCTTCTTTTTCTTCTTATTCTCCTCCTCCTCCTCCTCCTTCTTCTTCTTCTTCTTTTTTCACTTCTTCTTATTCTTCTTCTTCTTTTTCTTCTCCATTTTCTTCTTCTCCTCCTCCCCCTTCTTCTTCTTCCCTCTCTTCTATATCTTTTTTTCCTTCTTTTCTTGCTCTTCTTCAGCCCCTTCTTCATTTCTTCTTCTTCCTCTTCTTCTTTTTCCTTTTTCTCTTCTTCATGTTATTTTTATTCTTATTCTTCTTCTTCTTCCTCTTCTACGTCTTTCTCTTCTTCTACTTCTTAAAGTTCTTCTGCTTCTTCTTCTTCCTCTTCTTCTTCTCCTACTACTTCTTCTCCTTCTTCTTTTTCTGCCTATTTTATTTCTTTTTCATCTTCATCTTCTTCTTTTTCTCCTTCTTCTTCATCATCTTCTTCTTCTTCTTCTTCTTCTTCTATTTCTTTCACTTCTTCTTCTCTTTCGTTTTTTTCTTCTTCTTCTTCTTCTACCACTTCTTCTTTTTCTTCTTCTTCTTCTTCTTCTTCTTCTTTTTCCTCTTCAACTTCCTCTTCTTCTTCTTCTTCTTTTCCTTCTTCTTCCTCTACTACTTCTTCACCTTCTTCTCCCCCTTCTTCTTACACTTCTTTTTCCTTTTTCAACTTCTTCTTTTTCTTCTTCTTCTTCTTTCTCCTCCTCCTTTTCTTCCTCTTCTTCTTCTTCTGCTTCCTCTTGTTCCTATTCTTTCTCTTCTTCCTCTTCTTCTTCTTCTTCTTCTTCTAAAACTTCTTTTGCTTCTTCTTTTTCTTCCTTTTCTTCTTGTTCTTGTTCTTCTTTTGCTTCTTCTTTTTCTTCTTCTTCTTCTTCCTCTTCCACTTCTACTTCTTCGACTTCTTCTGGTTTTTCTTCTTCTTCTTCTGGTTTTTCTTCTTCTCCTTCTTAATCCAATTCTTTTTCTTCCTCTTCCACTTCTCCTTCTATCTCTTCTTCTTCCAATTCTCTCTTCTTGTTCTTCTTCTATGACTTTTTCAATTTAGTTTTTCCTCTTCTACTTCTTATTATTCTTCTTCTCCTCGATCTTATTCTTCTATTTCTTTCTCTTTATTTTCTTCTTCTTCTTCTTCATCCACTTTGACTTAATTTTTTTCTTCTTATCGTTATTCTTATTGTCATTCTCATTCTTCTTCTTTTTCTTCTTCATCGTCTTAATCTTCTTCTTCTTCTACTACTTCTTCTTCCTCCTCTTCTTCTTCCCTAATCATCAATCTATTCCAAATCCCTAATACTTAAACTTTAATTTGTAATCCCTAATCCCTAATCTTTATGCCTATTTCTTATTCCCTTTTCTGTACTCCCTAATCCCTTATGTCTAAACTCTAATAGCTAATTACTAATCCATAATCTCCATTCCTTAATTATAAATCTCTAATTGCTAATCCTTTTTCCCTAATGCCTAATCCCTAATCTCACCCTCCATAAGCCCTAATACCTAATCAGTCTCTTCTTCTTTTTCTTCTTTACTTCTTATTCTCCTTCTTCTTTTTCTTCTTCTTCCTCTTCCTCTTCTTCCTCTACTTCTTCTTCTAGCTCATCTCCTCTTCCCTCTTCTTCTTCTTCCTCTTCTTCATCTTCCTCTTCTTTTACTTCTTCTTCTTCCTATTCTTCTTCTTCTTCGTCTTCAACCTTTTCCTCTTCTTCTTCTTCTTCTTCTTCTTCCTCTTTTTCATCTTCTTCTTCTTCTTTGTTTTCTTCTTCCTCTACCCCTTTTCCTATGCTTCTTCTTCTTCTTTTTCTTCTTCTTCTTCTTGTGCTTCTACTTCTTCTTCTTCTTCTTTTTCTTTTAAATCTTCTTCTTCTTCCTCTCTATCTTTTTCTCCTTTCTCCTCCCCTTTTTTCTTCTAGTTCATCTTCTTCTTCATAATTTCTTCTTCTCTTCTTCTATTTCTTCTTCTTCTTCTTCTTCCTCTTTTTCTTTTTGCTCTTCATCTTCTTCTTCTTTTAGTACTACTACTACTTCTTCTTCACCTTCTTGTCCTTCTTAATCTTCTTACTCTTCTCCATCTTCTTCTTCTTCTTCTTCCCCTTCATTCTCTTCTTCTTCTTCTTGTTCTTCTTCTTCTTATTCTTGTTCTTCTTTTTTTCTTCTTCTCCTCCTCCTCCACCTCCTCCTCCTTCTTGTTCTTCTCTTCTCTTGCTTCTTCCTCATCTTCTTCTTCTTCTTCAGCTTCTTCTTCTTCTTCTTCTTCTTCTTCTTCTTCTTCTTCCTCTTCTTAGTCTTCATTTTGTTCTTCCACTTCTTCTTCTTCTTCTTTTACTTCTTCTTTTTCTTCTTTTTCTTCTTCTTTTACCTTAATCCCTTATCCATGATGCCTAATACCTAAAACTTAATGTCTTATCATTATTCCCTAATTTTTAATATATAATTGGTAATCTCTCTAATCCCTATTCCCTAATACCAAATCCAAAATCCTTAATTCCTAATCCTTAATCATTAATCCTTATTACCTAATCCATAATCCATAATCATTAATCATAAATACATATCCTCATAATCGTTAATCCCTAACCTCTAATCTAAAATCCTATATCCTAAATTGCTAATCTCTGATCTCTAAGTTTTAATCCCAAATCTGTAGTCTGTAATCCCTATTGCATAATCCCTTATCCTTAATTCTTAATCCTTAGTCATTAATCCTTAATCCATGATTTAAATTCCTTAATCCCTTAATCCTTAATGCCTAATTCTTCATCCCTAGACTCTATTCTTTAAGCCCTATTCATTAATCCTTAATCCCTAAGCCCTAATCCCTAATCCATAAATCCTAAAACTACTCACTAATCCCAAATCAATAATTCCAAAACCATAAACCATAATCCCTAATCTCTAATCCTTAACCCAAATTCTTAACCCATCTTTAATCCCTAATCATAAATCCATAATACATAATCTTTAAGCCATCTCTCCTTAATTCATAATCTATTTTCTTCTTCTTCTTCTTCTTCATATGCTTCTTATTAATATTCTTCTACATCTTCTGCTTTTTCTTCTTCTTTTTTTTGTTCATCTTCTACTTCTTGTTTTTCTTCTTTTCTTTCTTCTTCCTCTTCTACTTTTATTTCTTCTTCTTCTTCTACTACTACTTCTTCTACTTCTACTTCTTATTCTTCTTTTTCTTCTCTTATTCTTTTACTTCTTCCTCTTCTTTTCTTTTTCTTCCTCTTCTTCCTCTTCTTCTTCTTCTTGTTCTTCCTCTTCTTCTTCTTCTTCTTCTTCTTCTTCTTCTTCTTTTCCTCCTCTTCTTCTTCTTCTTCTTCTTCTTCTTTATCTTCTTCATCTTGTTTATCTTCTTCTTGTTCTTGTTCTTCTTTTTTTCTTCTATTTCTTCTCCTCCTCCTCCTCCTTCATCTCCTCTCCTTCTTCTTCTTCCTCTTCTTCTTCTTCTTCTTCTTCTTTATCTTCTTCTGCTTCTTCTTCCTCTTATCCTTCTTCTTCTTGTTCTTCTTCTTCTTTCCCTTCCTCTTCTTTTTCTTCTTCTACTTTTTCTTCTTCTTCTTCTTCTACTTCTTTCGCTTCTTCTTTTTCTTCTTTTTAATCTTTAATCCCTAATCAATAATCCCAAATACCTATTCCTTAATCTATAATCCCTCATTCTTCCCTCGTTAATCGTTATTCCATTCATCCCAAATCTCTAATCTTTAATCCCTATACCCTAATCCCAAATCCTTAATCTCTAAATATAAATCCTTAATCCGTAATGCGTAATCGTTAATCCTTAACTCCTAATCCTTAAACTATAATCTGTAATCCCTAATCCTTAATCCATAATCCCTAATCTCTAATCCTTAATTTCCTATCCTCTATTCGTAATCCATAGCCCTTAATCCCTAATGCCTTATCCTTAATCCATAATCCACAATCTTTATTACTTAATCTATTAATCTCTAATCCCTTATCTTGAATCTATAATACTTAATCGCTAATCTATAATCCTTTATCACTAATCTCTAATCTCTAATCCATACTCCCTAATCCCTATTCAAAAATCCTTAATGCATGCATCTATAATCCCTTATATCTCAAATCATTAGTCTCTATTCCTTATTTTCTAATCCCTTATCCCAAAACCCAATTCTGTTAGCCCTATTCCCAAATCCCTCATCCTTCATCCTTTATCTCTAATCATTTTACCATAACCTTAATACCTATTTCTTAATCTCTAAACCTTAATTTTTAATCCTTAATCCTCAATTCCTCTTCTTATTCCACTTCTTCCTTTTCTTCTTCTTCTTCTTATCTTCTTCTTCTTCTTCTTCTTCTTCTTTTTCTTCTTATTCTTCCTCTACTTCTTCTTCTTCTACATCTTCTTTTCCACCTTTTTCTTGTTCTTCTTCTTTTTTATCATCATCATCATCTTCTTCTTCTTCTTCTTCTTCATCATCTTCTTCTTCTTCCTCTTCTTCTACTCCCACTTCTTCCTCTTCTTCCTTTTCTTCTTTTTCCTCTTCCTCTTCCTTCTACCTCATCATCTTCTTCTACTTCTTCATCCTCTTTTTCCTCTTCTTCCACTCCATCTTTGGCCTCTTCTTCTTCTTCTTATTCTTCTTCTTGCTCTTGTTCTTCTTTTTCTTCCTCTTCTTCCTCCTCTTCTTCTTTTTCCTCCTTTTCTTCTTCCTCTTCTTCTTCCTCTTCTTCTTCTTCTTCCTCCTCTTCATCTTCATCTTCTTCTTCTTCTTCTTCTTATTCTTCCTCCTCGTCTTCCTCCTCCTCCATCATCATCATCATCTTCTTCTTCCTTCTTTCTTATTTCTTCTTTCTTATTTCTTCTTCCTTCTTCCTTCTTGCTTCTTCATTCCTCCTTCCTTCTTCCTTCTTCCTTCTTCCTTCCTTCTTCATTCTTCCCCTGTCCTTGTTCCTTCTTTGTTCTTCCCCTATCCTTGTTCCTTCTTCGTTCTTCCTTTATCCTTCTTTTTTCCTCTTTCTTCTTTCTTCTTACTTTCTTTTTTCTTGCTTCATCTTCTTTCTTTCTTCTTCTTTCATTCTCCTTCTTCTTCTTCTTCTTTCTTCTTCTTCTTCTTCTTCTTCTTCTCCTACTTCAACTTCATCCTTAATCTCTTATCCCATTCATCCCTAATCCCTTATTTGTAATCCCTAATCTCTCCCTCTTTAATTTTTAATCCATAAGCCCTAATGCCTAACCCCAAATCTGTAGTCCCTAATTACCATATCCCAAAGCCCAAATCTTTAATACCATATCTATCCTTGTTCCCTAATCCATAATCCCTAATCCCTAAACCCTAATGTCTTGTCCCTATTCTTTAATCGCTAATCCATAATCCTTAACCGCTAATCCTTAATCGCTAATCCCTAATCCCTAATACCAAATCCTTAATCTCTAATTCTTGATCTCTAATCATTAATACTTACTCCCTAATTCTTAATCCATAATCCTTAATCATAAATACCTATCCTCATAATCTCTAATCTAAAATCCCATATCTTGAATTGCTAATCTCAGATCTCTAATCTTTTATCCCAAATCTCTAATCCATAATCTCTAATGCATAATCCCTTATCCCTAATCCTTAATCCTTAGCCATTAATCCTAAACCCATGATCTATATTCCCTATTCCTTTAATCCTTAATCCCAAATCTTTAATTCCTAATTCTTAATCCCTAGACTATATTCCTTAAGCCTTATTAGTTAATCACAAATCCCTAAGCACTAGTCCCTAATCTTTAAACCCTAAAACGAATAACTAATCCTAAATAAATAATTCTTAAACTCTAAACCTTAATCCCTAATCTCTAATACTTGACCTCAAATTTCTAATACATCTTTAATCCCTAACCATAAATCCATAATACAAGATCTTTAAGCCATCCCTCTTTTATTCATAAACTATTTTCTTTTTCTTTTTCTTCTTATTCATATTCTTCTACTTTTTCTTCTGTATCTTCTTTTTCTTCTTCTTATTCTTCTTCTACTCCCTCTTGTTTCTTCTTTTCTTTCTTCTTCCTCTTCTACTTCTATTTCTTCTTCTTCTTCTTCTTCTTCTCTTATTCTTCTACTTCTTCTTCTTCTTCATCTTCTTTTTCTTCTTCTTCTTCTTCTTCTTGTTCTTCTTTTTCCTCTTCTTCCTCTTCTTCTTCTTTTTCTTCTTCTTGTACTTCTTCTTCTTGTTCTTCTTCTTTTTTTATCTTCTTTTCCTCCTCGTCATCCTCTTCCTTCTTGTCTTTCTCCTTACCATCTTCTTCTTCCTCTTCTCCTTCTTCTTCTTCTTGAACTTCTTCTTCTTTTACTTCTTCTGATCCTTCGTCTCCTTGTTCTTCTCTTTCTTCTTCTTCTTCTTCTTCGTCTTCTTCTTCTCCTTCTTGTTCTTCATATTACTTAATCCCTACACCTTAATCCCTCTCTAACTTATCTTTAATTACAAATATTTAATCTGTAATCCCTAATCCATCCTTTCTTAATCTTTAGTCCTTAATCCCTAATCTCTAATCCTTTAGCTTAATCCATAATCCCTGATCCTTAACCTCTAATCCCTAATTCATCCTTAATCCCTAAAACATAATCCTTAATCCTTAATCTTTAATCCTTAAACCTTGATCCATAATACCTGATCCCTAATACCTAATAACTAATCTGTAATCCATAACCCTAATCACAAACCTCTAATCCTTAATCTCTAATTCTTAATCCCTAATCACTAATTCCTCATCCTAATCATAATCACTTAATCTTCAATTCTTAATCCTTAATCTCTAATTCATAATCTTGAATCCAAATCTATAATCATTAATTTCTAATCTTTAATCCATAATCTCTATTCACTCATTCGTAATCCCTAATCCTAAATCCTTAGCATGTAATCCCTTAATCCCTAATCCCTAATTATTAATCTCTTCAGCCCAAATCCTTAACCCTAATCTCTAATCCTTAATCCTTAATCTTAAATTCCTTCTACTTATTCCTCAATCCCTAATCCTTAATTCCTAATCCTTAATCTGTAACCCTTAATCCTTGATTTATAATCCTTAATCCCTAACACCTAATCTTATATCCCTCCAACCTTAATCCTTAATCCCCAATCCCTAACCTTTAATCCTTAATCACTTCTTCTTCCTCTTCTTCTTCTTCCTCATCTTCTTAATCTTCCTCTTCTTCTTCTTTTACTACTACTACTTCCTCCTCTTCTTTCTTTTCTTCTTCTTCTTCCTCTTTATCTTCCTCTTCTTCTTTATCTTCTTCTTCTTCTTCTTCTTCTTCTACTTCTTCATTCTCTTCTTCTTCTCCTTGTTCTTTTTATCCAATTTCTTCTTTTCTTGTTTTTCCTCTTCCTCTTCTTCTTTCTCTTCTTCTTCTTCTTCTTCTTACTATTAATATTATTATTATTATTTTATTTCTTCATCTTTTTCTTCTTATTATTCTTATTCTTCTTCTTTTTCTCTTTCTACATCTTCTTCTTCTTCTCCTTCTCCTTCTTCATATCTTTAGTCTTCTCCTTCTCCTTCTTCTTCTTGTAATTCATCTCCTTCTCCTCCTCCTCCTTCTCCTCCTCCTCCTACTTCTTTCTCTTCTACTACTTCTTTCTTCTTTCTTCTTCCATCTTACTTCTTCCTTTCACCTTCATTCCTCCTTAATTCTTTCTTCCTTCTTCCATCTTCTTTCTTTCTTCTTTTTTCTTTATTCCTGCTCTTCCTCTTCCTCTTCTTCTTCTTCTTCTTATTTATCCTCCTCATTTTCTACTTCTTTGTCCTTCTTGATCCTTAATCCCTAGCCAATAATCCATAATTAACAATCCATAATCCATAATCCCTAATCCCTAATCCCTAATCTCCAATCCTTAATCTCTAATCCCTAACCTTTAATCACTAATCCATATTCTCTAATCCCTCATCCCTAATCTCAAACACCTAACCCTTAATCCTTAATCCCTAATCACTAATCTCTAATCTCTAATGCCCATTCCTTAATCCATAATCTTTAATTCTAAATCTCTAATCTTTAATAATTAATCTTTTAATCCTTAATCCCAAATCTATAATCCTTAATCATTAATCCTTTCATCCTTAATCCCTAATTCATAATCCTTAATCCTTAATCCTTAATTCATGTTACTTATTCCCCAATTCTAACTTCCAAATCTATAATCCATAATCCCTAAACCCTAATCCCTAACTACAAATCTCTAATCCCTAATCCTTAATCCATAACCCTAATGCCTAATACCCAATCCTTGGCTCCCTAATGCTAAATCCCTAATACCTAATCTCTAATTCCTAATCCCTCCCTCCTAATCTATAACCTATAATCTGTAATCCCTCCATCCTTAATTTGTAATCCCTAACCCTTCTCTTCTTCTTTTCCACTTCTGTTTCTTCCTCTTCTTCTTCCTCTCTTCTTCCTCTAGTACCTCTTCTTCTTTCTATTCTTCTTCTTCTTCTTCAATTATTTCTTTTTCTTGTTGTTCTTCTTCTTCATTTTCTTCTTCTCTTCTTCTCCTTCTTCTTCTTCAATTACTTCTTCTTCTTTTTCTTCTTCTCCTTCTTCTTTTCTTATTATTCTTATTCCTCTTCTTCTTCCTCTTGTTCTTCTTCCTCTTCTTCTTCTTCTTCATCATCATCTTCATCTTCTTTTATTACTTCTTCTTCTTCTATTTCTTCTTCTACTTCTTCTTCAGCTTCTTCTTCTTCTTCTTCTTCTTCTCTTTATCTTTCTCCTTCTCTTTCTTCTTCCCTTTCTCCGTCTCTCACTCATTCTCCATCTACTTGTCCTTCTCCTTCTCCATCTGCTTCTTCACCTTCTCCATCACCTTCTCCTCCTCCTTCTCCTCCTTCTTCTCCTCATCCATCTTCTCCTTCTCCTTCTCCTTGTTCTTCTTGTTCATCTTCATCATCTTCTTTCTTCTTTCTTCTTTCTTCTTTCTTCGTTCTTCTTTCTTCTTTCTTCTTTCTTCTTTGTTCTTCCTTCTTCCTTCTTCATTCTTCCATCATCTTTCCTTCTTCCTTCTTCCTTCCGCCTTCCTTCTTCCCTCTTACTTCTTCCTTATCTTTCTTCCTCCTTTTTTCTTCCTCTTCTTCTTCCTCTTCTTCATCTTCTTCTTCTTCCTATTCTTTTTCTTATTTTTATTCTTCTTTCTTCTTCTTGCATCCTTCTTTCTCCTTCCTTCTTCTATCTCCCTAATCCTTAATCCTTAATCCCTAATCCATAATCCTTAATCCCAAATCCTTAGTCTATAACTAATCTCAGTTTCTTAATGTATAATCTTTAACCTTTAATCCCTAATCTCTAATCCCTAAAATCTAATCCCTAATCCTTAATTCCTAATTCTTAATCACTAATCCTTAATCATAAATCCCTAATCCTTAATCATAAATCCCTAATCCTTAATCCCTAACCCCTAATCGTTAACCTCTAATGTTAATGCAAATCTAATATACTCTAATCCTTAATCTCTAATCTCTAAACCTAAAACCTACATCCCTAATCACAAATCTCTAATCCTTAATCCTTAATCCCTATTCCTTAATCTCCAATCTTTAATGCTGATTCTTTAATAATTAATCCTCAAACTCCAAATTTCTAACCTTTAATCCCTAATTATTAATCCTTTATTTTAATCCCTTATTCCCAATCCATAAACCCTAATCTCTAATCCTTATTACTTATTCCTTAATCCCTATTCACAAATTCTTAATAATAAATCCCTAAATCTAAATCCCTAATTGCTAACTCCCAAATCTCTATTCCCTAATCACAAATCCCTAATCCCTAATCTATCCATCCCAAATCTTTAATCTTTATTCTTCGATACCTTATCTCTAATCCTTTATTCCTTAGTCCCTAATCCCTAATCCTTAACTTTTTATCCTTAATCCCTAACCAATCTCTTCTGACTCTTATCTTCGTCTTCTTCTTCTTCTTCTTCTTCTTCATCTTCTTCTTTTCTTATTCATTCTATTGCTCTACTTCTTCCTTTTCTTCTTCTTCTTCTTCGTCTTCTCCTTCTCCTTCTACTTCTTCCTCTCCTTCTGCTACTCTTAGCGTAACAGCCTTAGTTTCTTTTATTTTATTCATTGTATTTTTTTTAAAAAGAAACAGCTTTTTGAGACAAATCCAATGATGGTTAATTTGTAATTTTTGGAGCTCTAATGAATAAATTATGAATTTTTAAAAATTTGGGATAAATTTGTAATTTTGAAAGGTCGGCTTAGTTCAAATTTGATTTGGCTGATGATATATTTGCAAATACCAAATTTAGAAGGGTTTTTATGCAAAAATGCAGTTCATGGCGGGAGGTTCCGATAGCGTTATAAAAGTCGAAATAAGGTGCGTTTTCAAAAGCATTACTGCAAAGAACACAGCTGCGGGGAGGTTGCTGAAGTACGAAAACTAGATTTCTGAGAGCTGTTGTTAGCTTAGCGAAGTTTCGATGCGCTACAATAGCATCCGACAATGATTTTGTGAGTTTTGGCATTCGACAGCGACGATCGGTGAGGATTTCCCTGATTTTCGGTCTGCAACAAGTGACGGCCGGTGAAGATACGTAAGGTAAGAAAAATTTGCTTCGTCTTATGGGCTGTGGAAAGCTTTCCGGAGAGGGCTGAAGCCGAGCCGGTTTCGACTGGTTCAGCGCATGAACTGGCTAGTCCAGCACCAGCGAAATCTTTCGATTTTGTCGGCCACACAGGAGAGACGCGAAGGCGAGAATCGGTCCAAGCCTTGTACCGGGCTGCCCTGCTGAACCGGCGCGCCGGGCGCGGGCGGTCCAGCACCCGAGTAAGCAAATTTTGGGGAAAAAATGCCGTTTGGAAAGCTTTTAGAAAGTTTTTTTGGCGCAAGCGGTCCATTGTAGACCACAGCTAGTCCAGCTGCTTTTGGGATTTATTTTGGGGTGTGTTTAGGAAATCTTTTAGAAAGCACTTTAGTGAATAAATATATTTTCATTTGTAACTATGGCATTGTAAGACATCAAGAAGAATTAGAAGTGGGTAAGACGGTTGGTATAGCAAATTCAGGTAGATAAATTCCTAACCCTGTGATGTAGCACAATATTATGTGTATGTTTTACATGGTTTTTTTTCAGTTATATGGTGTTTTGGTTGTTCTATATGTTGATGTTTATTTTATTTGTATGAAAACTAAAAAGGAAAGAAATAATATGATATAATATGCTAAAGAAAGAGACGAAACAATATGGCATGAAAGGACTTTTGATATGACATGGATTGATGTTTGGAAAATGGCAACATGTAAAATGAGATTCCTAGAGAACACTATCCTCACCACTAGGCTGCACATGTGTTGCAGGGTATCGATCTTTGGATCAAATATCTGCCTAGTGTTATATGTTATGTGCTATGACTCCATGATGATGTACACCAGGCTCTGCATGTGTTGCAGGGTATGGTACTGATACCTGCCTGGTGGCACTAGGCTCCGCATGTGTTGCAAGGTATTGATCTTCGGATCAGATATCTGCCTAGTGTTATGTGTTTGGTTGGATGCCGGCTAGAGGTCATTTATTGATGATGATTGGATCCAGAGGATAATGCGTCAAAGGGAATTGGGCCTAATAATAACACACTTATATAAGGAATTGGTATTTCGTTATGGTTTTCATTTGCATTACCATATATATGACATATGGTATGGTTTAGCTTGATGCATGTGATTCATCTTTATTATTCATGGTATTTTAATATTTGGTTAGATATTGTGATTTATCTACTGAGATTTGTAAATCTCGTTTAGTGCTAACATCACAGGTCATGAATCCACTGCATCGAGAGATAGGAATGGTGTTGCTACAGAAGAGTCATTTCCAAGAGATGTGTGAGAGGGAAAGTTTTAGTGTGATTAAATGTTTACAAACATGCTTTCTTTATATATATACTTTGGATTTTGAGTTAGTGTTTGTCTTACCGTCGGTCCCCACCTTGGGTTTATTTATTTGTCCTCACTTAGATACTGTATCTCGCTACTCTGATGTTCATTTTGTGATCTAATGGTATATATTTAGGTGGGGGCTTGACACTTAATCTTTCTCTTTCTCCTTCTCCTTCTCCTTCTACTTCTCCTTCTCCATCTCCTTCTCCTTCTCTTCTCCTTCTCCTTCTCCTTCTCCTTCTACTTCTCCCCCTTCTCCTCGTCCTCCTACTTCTCTAACTTCCACTTTTTCTTCTTCTTCTTCTTCTTCTTCTTCTTCTTTCTTCTTTCTTCTTTTTTCTTCCTTCTTCCTTCTTCCTTCATCCATCTTCAATCTTCTTTATTCTTCCTCTTCTTCTCCCTCTTCCTCCTCTTCTTCTTCTTATTCTTCTACTTCCTTTTCTTCTTCCTCCTCTTCTTCTTCTTTCTTTCTTGTTTCTTCTTTTTTCCTTCTTCATTCCTCCATCTCCCTAGTCCTTAATCTTTAATAACTAATCCATCCTTAATCTTTAACCACTAAACACTTATCCTTAATCTCTAATCTTTAAATGGTAATCCAAAATACCTAATCTCTAATTCCTAATCTATAATCCATAATCCCTAATCTCAATCCTTAACCACTAATGACTAATCCTTAACTCATAATCCTTAATCTCTAATACTAATCCTATCCCTAATCTATAATCCCTAATCTTTAATATCTAATCCTGAATCTTGCATCATTAATCTCTAATCTTTAATCTTTAATCTCAAATCCCTATTCTCTAGTCCTTAATCCCTAACCCTAAAACCTTAATCTCTATTTCCTAATCCTTAATAATTATTCTCTTAATTCTTAATGCCTAATCTCTAATCCCTAATCATTAATCCCTTAATGATTAGTCTTTAAAATCTAATTAGTAATGCTTAATCCCTAATCCCTAACCTCTAATCTCTACTACTTATTCCCTAATCCCTACTCACAAATCCTTAATCATTAATTGCTAACTCCCGTATCCTTAATCCTTAATCGCCAATTTTTAATCCTGAATCCCACCCTCCTAAATTCTTAATCCATATTCCCATATACCAAATCCTTAATCCTTCATTACTTAATCCCTAATCCCTAACCTCTAATCTCTAATCTCTAATCCATCTCTTCTACCTCTTCATTATCAATGCCTTCTTCTTCTTCTTCTTTCTCATCTTTCTCTACTTCTTGTTCCTCTTCTTCCTCATCTTTTGCTTCTTCTTCTTCTTCTTCATCGTCTTCCACTTTTTCTTCTCTTCTTCTTCTTCTTCCTCTTCTTCCTCTTCGTCTTCTTCATCATCTTCTTCCTCTTCTTCTTCTTCTACTATTACTACAATTACTATGACTTCTTCTTCTTCATCTCCTTTTTCCTCTTCTTCTTCTTCTTCTACTTCTTTTTTTCTTGTTCTTCTTCTTCCTCTTATTCTTCCTCTACTTGTTTTTGTTCTTCCTTTTCTTCCTCTTCTTTCTATTTTTTTTCTTCTCCTTCTTCTTCTTCCTCCTCTTTTATTTCTTCTTCTTCTTATTCTTCTTCTTCTTCTTCTCTACTCCTTTTCCTTCTTCTTCTTCTTCTACTACTTTTCATCTACTACTTATTCTTCTTTCTCTTCTTCTTCTTCTTCTACTTCTAGTTCTTCTTCTTCTGGTGCTTCTTTTAATTCTTATTGTTCTTCTTGTTCTTCTTCTTCTACTGCTTCTTCCTCCTCTTCTACTTCTTCTTCTTCTTCCTTTCCTTCTATTACTTCTTCTTCTTCTTCAACTTCTGCCTCTTCTTCCTATTCTTCTTCTCCTTCTTCTTCTCCTGCTCCTCCATCTTCTTCTCCTTATCTATCTCCATTACCTTCTCCTACCCCTCCTTCTCCTTCTCCTTCTCCTTCTCCTTCTCCTCCATCTCCTCCTCCTTCTCCTTCTCCTTCTTTTTCTTCATCTTACTTGGATATTTCTTCTTTCTTATTTCTTTTGCCTTCCTCCTTCCTTCTTTCTTCTTTTTTCCTCCCTTCTTCTACCATTTTCCTTCTTACATCTTCTTTTTTATTTATTTCTTCTTCTTTCTTCATTCATCTTCTTCTTTATTCTTTCTTCTCTCTTCTTTCTTCTTTCTTCTTCTTTCTTGTTCTTTCTTGTTCTTTTGTTTTTCTTCTTTCTTTCTTCTTCTTTCTTTATTCTTCTTCATCTTTTTCTTTCTTATTATTATTATTATTATTATTCTCCTCTTCTTTGTCTTCTTCCACTTCTTTTTCTTCTTCTTCTTCCTTCTTTCTTCTTCTTCTTCTTCTTCTTCCTTCTCTATTTTCCTTAATCCATAATCCTTATTCCCTAATTTATCCTTAATCCTTAATCCCTAATTCCAAATCCTTAATTCTTAATCTCTATTCTCTAATCTATAATCTCTAAACCTTAATCCAAATACCTAATTTCTAATCCTTAATTTTTTAGTTTATAATCTATAATACCTAATCCTTAATTTGTAATCCATAATACCAAATCTCTAATCCCTAATCTTGATTGCTTAATCTCTAATCTCTAATTTCTTATCTCTAATATCTAACCATAAATCCCAAATTCTTAATCTCTAATCTCTAATCCTTAATCCTTAATCCCAAATCCCTAATTCCTAGTCTTTAATCTTTAATTTAAAATTCCCAACATTTAATCTATACCTCTTTAGTCACTAATACCTAATCTTGAATCCTAATCCCTCCCTCCCTAATCTTTAATCTACATTCCTATAATCCTTATTCGTTAATCCCTAATGATAATTATAATCACTTAATCTTGAATCCTTAATTTCTAATTCTTCATCCCTAATGATAAATCCCAATTCCCGAATCACTAATCTCTAATCCCTAATCCTTAATTAATAATCTCTTCATCTCTAATCCTTAATCCATAAACCAAATAACTTATTCCTTAATCCCAACTCTCTAATCCCTAATCCTTAATCTCTAAACCTTAATCCCTCATTACTAATCCATAAACCCTAATCTTTAATCTCTAACCTCTAATCCCTAATCTTTAATCTCTTACACCTACTCTATAATCCCTCCCTCAATCCAAAATTCCTAACCCTTAATCCCTAATCCATCTCTTCTTCCTCTTCTTCTTCCTCTATTACTTTTTCTTCTAATTCTTCTTCCTCCTCTTCTTCTTCTTCTTCCTAATCATCTTCTTCATTTTTCTCCTCTTCTTCCCCAACTTCAACTTCTTCTTCTTCTTCCACTTCTTCTTCTTCATCTTCTCCTTCATCTACATTATTTTCTACTTTTCTTGTTCTTCTTCTTCCTCTCCTTCTTCCTCTTTTTCTTCATCTTCTTAATTTTCTTCTTCTTCCTCTTTCTCTTCTTCTTGTTCTTCTTCTTCTTCTCCTTCTCCTTCTTCTTCTCCTCCTTAAACATCTCTTTGTCATTCTCCTTCTCCTTCTCCTTCTTCCATTCCTTCTCCATCTTCTTCTTGTTCTCCTTCTTCTCCTTCTCCATGTCCTCCTCTTTCTCCTTCTTTTTCTTCTTCTTTGTCTTCCTCTTCTTCCTCTTCTTCTTCTTTCTTCTTTCTTCTTTCCTTTTTCTTCTTTCTTCTTTGTTCTTCTTCTATGTTCTTCCTTCTTCCTTCTTCTTTCATCCTTTCACCTTCCTTCTTCCTTCATCCTCCTTTCTTTCTTCTTCTTTCTTCTTTATTCTTCCTCTTCTTTGTCCTCTTCTTCTTCTTCTTCTTCTTCTTCCTTTTTCTCTTTGCCTTCTTCCTTATTTCTTCTTCCTTCTTCCTTCTTCCTTCTTCTTTTTTCTATCTTCTTCCTTCTTCATTCTTCTTTTTTCCTTCTTCTTCCTTCTTCCTTCTTCTCTTTTCCTTCTTCTTCCTTCTTCTTTCTTCCTTCTATCTTTTCCTTAATCCCTAATCTTTAATCCTTAATCCTTTATCATAAATCCCTAATCCATTCTTAATCCCTAAGCCTAAATCCTTAATACTTAATCTCTATTTCCTAATCTCCAAACTCTAAACTCTAATACTTAATACCTAATTCCTAATCCTTAGTCCGTAATCTATAATCCATAATAGGTAATCCCTAATTTCTAATCCATAATCTCTAACTTTAATCACTAATAATTAATCACCAATCCCTAATCCCTTAATCTCTAATCCCTAATCCTCAATCCCAAATACCTAATACTAATCCTGAATCCCAAATCCCTAATCCACAATCCCTAATCCTAAATCACTAATCTTTAATAATTAATCCTTTAATTGTTAATCTTTAATCCTTAATCATTAATCACTTGATCCCTAATCTTTAATCCCTATTACTTATTCCCTAATCTCTTCTCCCTAGTCCATAATCCTTAATCTCTTAACCCTAATCCTTAATTACTAATCTATAAACATTAATCCATAAAACCTAATCCTTAATTATTAATCCCTTCATACCTAATCCCTAATCCTTAATCCTTAATCCTTAATCCTTAATTCTTAATCCTTAATCGATCATCCATATTACTTATTCCTTAACCCTTACTCCCTTATTTGTAATCCTTAATCTCTAAACCTGAATCCTTAATTACTAATCCCTAATCATTAATTTTTTTCATCCCTAAACCTACTCCCTAATCTATAATACATAATCCCTAAACCTTAATCGTTAATTGTTAATCCATAATTTCAAATCTCTATTCTCTTCCTTAATCCTTAATGCCACTCTTAATCTCTCCCTTCATAATCCCTAATCTCAAATACCTAATCTTGAATCCATAATCCATAATCCTTCTTCCCCTAATTTGTAATATGCATTCCCAAATCTTTAATCCCTTACTCCTTAATCCCTAGTCATTCATCTCTAGTCCCTAATCCTAATTATAATCACATAATCTCTAATCCCTAATCTCTAATTTGTAATCTTTAATCCTAAATCCCTAATTACAAATCTCTAATCCCTATTTACTAATCCATAATTCCTAATCTTAAATACCTTATTTGCAATACTTAGCAATTAATCCCTTAAACTTTAGTTTCTAATCCCTAATCATTAATCCCATTAATTAAATTCTTAATCCCTAATCCTAATTACTTACTCCATAATTCATACTTTATAATCCTTAATCCTTAATCTCTAATCCCTAATCATTAATTACTAATCAATAATCCCTAATCCTTAAACCCTAATCCCTAATCCTTATTCCCTAAAACCTAATCCATAATCACTCCCTCCTTAATCCTTAATCTTTAATCCTTAATCCATAACCTCGAATCCATAATCTCTAATCCATCTCTTCTTCCTCTTCTTCTTCTTCTTCTTCTTCTTCTTCTTCCTCCTTTCGTTCTTCCTCTTCTTCTTTATCTTCTTCTTCCTCCTCTTCTTCTTTTTCTTCTTTTTCCTCATCTTCTTCTTCTTTTTCTTCCCCTTCTTTCTCGAATTCCTCTTCTTCTTATTCTTCTTCTTCTTCCTCCTTTTCATCTTCTTCTTCATCTTCTTCTTCTATTACTTCTTCTTCCTCTTCTTCTTCCAACTTTTTTTCTTCTTCTTTTTCTCCTTCTACTCCTTACTCTACTTCTCCTTCTCCTTCTTCAAGTCCTCCCCCTTCTCCTTTACCTTCTTCTTCTACTTCTTCTTCTTCTTCTTTTTTTTTCTTTGTTCTTTCTTTTATCTTCTTTCTTCTTTCTTCTTCCTTCTTCTTTCTTCCTTCCACCTTCTTTCTTCCTTCTTTTTTCTTCTTTCTTTCTTCCTCTTTCTTTTTTCTTCTTTCTTCTTTCTTCTTTCTTCCTTCTTCTTTCTTCATTGTTCTTCCTCTTCATCTTCCTTTTCTTCTTCATCATCTTCTTCTTTCTGTTCTTCTTCTTTTTTTCTTCCTTCTTTCTTCTTCTTTCTGCTTTCTTCTTCTTCCTTCTTCCTTCTTCCTTTTCTCTTTTTTGTAATCCTTAATTCTTAATTCTTAATCTTTAATCCTTAATCACTAATCCATCTATAACCTCTAATCTCTAAACCGTAATCTCAAATACCTAAATCATAATCTTTAATTTCTAACCCCTAATCTCTAATTTACAATCAATAATACTGAATCCCTAAACTCTAATCCTTAATCCCTAATTCATAATCCTAAATCACTAATGCCAAATCCTTATTATCTAATTCCTATTTCTAATCTTAATCCCTCAATCTCTAATCCCTAAGCTCTAATATCTAACCATAAATCCTAAATCCTTAATAACTAATCTCTAATCCCTAATCCTTAGTCCTTATTCTCTTATCTATAATCTCTAATCCTAAATCTATAATTTTTAATAAATAATCCTTAATCCCTTCAACCATTTTTCTTAATCCTTGATTATTAATCCCTAATGCATATTATTTATTCTGTAATTTCTACTCACTAATTTGTAATCTTTAATCCCTAAATCTTAATCCTTAATTGCTAATCCCTAATCCCTACTCCTTAATCCCTAATCCCTAATGCATAATATCTAATCTTTCCCTCCCTAATCAATAATCCCTAATCCTTGATACTTAATTGCAAATCACAAAAACTCCCTAATTCGTAATCTATATTCCTAAATCATTAATCTGTCCCTTAATTGCAAATCTATACTCCTTAACCTCTAATACTTAATCTTTAATCTCTAATCCATAATCCTACGTCCCAAACCTCTAATCAATAATCTCTAATTCTTAATCCCTTATCCTTATTCTGTAATCCATAATCTCTAATCCTAAATCCCTAATATGCAATCTTTAGTAATTAATCTCTTAATCCTTAATTTTTAATCTTTAATCCCTAATCATTATGTCATTAATCCTTAATCCTTAATCTCTAATCCTTATTACTTGTTCCATAATCTTAACTCCTTAATCCATAATTCTTCATCCATAAACACTAATCTCTAATTGCCAATCCATAATCCTTAATCCTTAACACCTAATCCTTAATTCTTCTCTCCTTAATCCTTAATTTTTAACCTCTAATTCCTAATCCTTAATCCATTGCTTCTTCTTCTTCTACTTCTTCATCTTCTTCTTCTTCTTTCTCCTCTTCTTCTCCTTTCTTCTTCTTCTTCTTCTTCCTCATCTTCTTTTTCTTGATCATCTTGTTCCTTATCTTCCTCTTTTTCTTCTTATTCTTCTTCTTCTACTACTACTTCTACTTCTTCATCCTCTTCTTCTTCTTCCCCCTCTTCTTCTTATTTTCCTTCTTCTTCTTCTTTTCTTGTTCTTCTTTTAACTTTACTTCTTCCTCTTCTTCTTCTTCTTCCTTTTCTTCTTCTTCCTTTTCTTCTTCTTCTTCTTCTTCTTCTATTTCTTTATTTTCTTCTTCTCCACCTTCTTCTCCTACTCCTCCTTCTTCTCCTTCTCCCTATTCTTGTCTTTCTCGTTCTCCTTCTCCTTGTCCAACTCCTCCTTCTCCTCCTTCTACTTCTCCTTCTCCTTCTCCATCTCCTCCTCCTTTTCCCTCTCCTTCTCCTTCTCCTTCTCCTCCATCTCCACCATGTCCTCCAGTTTTTCCTTCAACTTCTTCTTCTTCTTCTTCTTCTTCTTCTTCTTCTTGCTTCCCTTTTTTTTCTTCTTTCTTCTTTCTTCTTCCTTCTTCCTTCAACCTTCCACCTTCGCTCTTCCTTCTTCCTTCTTCCTTCTTATTTCTTCCTTCTATCTTCTTTCTTATTTCTTCTTTATTCTTCCTCTTCTCCTTTCTCCTCTTCTTCTTGTTCCTCTTTTTCCTCTTCCTCTTCATACTCATCTTCTTCTTCCTTCATTGTTCCTACTTCCTTCTTCTCCCTTCTTTCTTCCTTCTTCTTCTTTCTTCCTTCTTCCTTCTCTGATTTCCTTAATCAATAATCCTTAATCATTAATCTATAATCCAACCTTAATCCTCAATCCCTAATCTTTAATACTTAATCTCTTATCTCAAAACCTTAATTCTTAATTCCTAATTCCTAATCCCTAATCTCTAATCTATAATCCATAACACCTAATTCCTAATCTCTAATCCCAATTTATTACTCTCTAATCACTAATCCTAACAGTAATCTTTTAATCTCTAGTCTCTAATACCTAACCTTGAATCCTAAATCCCTAATCACTAATCTCTAATCCCTCATTCTTAATCTATATTTCTTAATCTGTAATCCCTAATCTTAACTCCAAATCTTTAATAATTAATCCCTTAATCATTAATCCATAATCCCAAATCCTTAATCATTAATCCTTTCATCCCTAGTCTCTAGTCGTTAATCCTTAATCATAATTCCATATTACTTATTCCTTAATCCCTACTCCCTAATCCATAATCCTTAATCCTTAAACCCTAATCCCTTGTTACTAATCATTAATACTTAATCTTTAATCCCAAATCATTAATCACTAATTATTAATACTTAATACTGAATCCCTCCTTTCCTAATCCCTATTCCCTAATACCTAATCTAAAATCCCCAAACCCTACCTTCCTAACTCATAATCTGTATTTCGAAATCTATAATCCTTCCCACCTCAATGCCAAATCCTAAATCCCTAGTCCCCATTCTAAATTATAATTGTTTAATCTTAAATCTTGAATCTCAAATCACTTATTAATAATCTCAGACCCTTAATCCCTAATCCATAATTAATAATTCATAGTCCTAAATCACTAATCTACAACCCTTACTAATTAATCCATTAATCCTTCACCCCTAATCCTTTATCCCTAATCATTAATCCCTTCATCACTAATCTTTAATTCTTAATCCTTAATCCATAATCCCTATTACTTATTCCATAATCCCTGCTCCTAAATCCATAATCCTTAATTCCTAACCCTAATCCCTAATTATTAATCCATAAGCTCTAATCTCTAAAACTTAATCCTTAATCCCTAACATCTAATACCTAATCCCTCTCTCCTTAATCCATAATCCCTAAACCCAAATCCCTAACCCCTAATCCTTAATCCTTTATCCATCTCTCCTTTTTCTTCTTCTTCCCATTCTTCTTCTTTTTTTCCTCTTCTTCCTCTTCTTCTTTTTCAAGTCCATCATTTTCTTCTCCTTCTTTTGCTTCATCCTCATCTTCCTCTTCCTCTTCTTCTTCTTCTTCATCTTCTTCTTCTTCTTCTTCAACATTTTCTCCTTCTTTTCTTGTTCTTCTTCTTCAACATTTTCTCCTTCTTTTCTTGTTCTTCTTCTTCCTCTTCTATTTCTTCTTCTTCATCATCATCATCTTTTTCTGCTTCTTCTTCTTCTTGTTCTTTTTCTCCTTCTTCTCTTTGTCTTTCTCTATGTCCTTCTCCTACTCCTCCATCTCCTTCTCCATCTCTTTCTCCTTCTCTTGCTCGTTCTCCCTGTCCTCCTCCTCCTTCTGCTTCTCCTCCTTAATCTTCATTCTTCATTGTTCATTCTTCATTCCTCTTTCTTCTTTCTTCATCCTTCTCCCTTCTTCCTTCCATATTCCTTCTTCCTCCTTCCTTCTTTCTTTCCTCTTTCTTCTTTCTTGTTTCTTCTTTCTTCTTTATTCTTCCTCTTCTTCTTCCTTTTTCATCTTCTTCTTGTTCCTTTTCTTCTTCCTCTTGCTCTTCTTCTTCATTCTTTCTTCTTTCTTCTTCCTTCTTCTTCTTTATTCTTTCTTCTTCTAGCTTCTTCCTTCTTTCTTCTCTTTATTCCTTAATCTCTAATCCCTAATCTTTAATCCTTAATCCTTAGTTCATTCTTAATCCTTAATACCAAATTCTTAATCTCTAAAGTCTATTCTTTAAATTCTAATCTTTAATCCCTCTTCTTAACACTTAACTCCTAATCCTTACTCCCTAATCTATAATCTATAATCCCTA
Organism: Vanilla planifolia; assembly: GCA_023846275.1. Lineage (NCBI taxonomy): Eukaryota > Viridiplantae > Streptophyta > Magnoliopsida > Asparagales > Orchidaceae > Vanilla > Vanilla planifolia. Next base: position 95,327 of record JAIUJO010001838.1, read on the forward strand.
ATCTCTAATCTTTTATCCTTAATCTCTAATCTTTAATCCTTAACCACTAATCTCTAATCCATAATCCTTAATTTCCAATCCATAACCCTAATCTTAATCCCTTAATCTCTAATCCCTAATCTCTAATCTCAAATGCCTAATCTTAGATCTCGAATCCCTATTCATTAATCTCTAATCCTTAATCCCTAATCCATATTCTTGAATCCATAATCCCTAATTCTAAATCCTTAATCTTTAATAATCAATTCTTGATCCCTAATCATTAATCCTATCATCTTTAATCCCTTATCCCCAACCCTTAATCCATAATCCCTAATCCTTATTACTTATTCCCTAATGCCTATTACTTAATCAGTAATCCTTAATCCCTAAACCCTAATCTCTAGTTGCTTATCCACAATCCTTAATCCCTAATGCCAAATACCTAATCCCTTCCTCTATAATCCTTAATCCATAATCCCTAATATCTAATCTCTAATCCTCAATCCCTCCCTCCCTAATTTGTAATCCATTTTCCCTAATCTCTAATCCCTATGCCCTAATCTTTAATCCCTCATTCTTAATTCTTAATTCTTAATCCTTAATCTCTTATCCATCTTTAATCCTTAATCCCTAATCTTTTATTTTTAATATCTATTCTCTAAAACTTAATCCCTAATACCTTATTCCTAAAACCTAATATATAATCAATAATACTTAATCACTAATATGTAATCCTTAACCATTAGTCCCTAATCCTTAATCACTAGTCCTTAATCCTAAATCTCTATTCTTTTATTCTTAATTCTCATCCTAATCCCTAATCTCTAATATCTAATCCTAAATCCCAAATCATTACTAACTAATCTCTAATCCCTAGTCCTTATTCCCTAATCCATAATCCTTAATCTTAAATCCCTAATCTTTAATAAATAATCTCTTAATCTTTAATCCATAATCCCTAATCATTAACCCAGCATCACTAATCCTTAATCCCTAAACCATCTCCTTAATCCTTAATCCTTAATCCCTAATCCTTATTACTTATTTTATAATCCCCACTTCCTAATCTGTAATCTTTAATCCTTAAACTTTAATCAATAATTGGTAATCCATAATCTCTAATCTCTAATCTATAATCCTTAATCCATAACACTAACCCCTAATCCCAAATGCTTAATAACAAATCCCTAATACCTAATCTCAAATATCCAATCCCTCTCTCCCTAATTTATAATCTATATTACCAAATCCTTAGTACCCCTTCTTAATCTCAAATCCTTAATTCCTAGTCCTTAATCTTAATTATAATTGTTTAATCTTTAATCCTTAATCTTTAATTCCTAAACCTAGATCTGAAATCCCTAATCAATAATCTCTAATCCTAAACCCCTTATCCCTATTCATTTATATGTAATCCCTATTCTTAAACTCCTAATTCATAATCTTTAGTAGTTAACCCTTAATCTCTAATCACTAATTATTGATGATTAATTCTTTAATAACTAATCAACAATCCCTAATCCTTAATCCCTATTACTTATTCCTCAATCCCTATTCCCTAATACATAATCCTTAATCCCAAAACCATAATCCCTAATTACTTCTTCTTCTAATTCTTCTTCTTCCTCTTCTTCTCTTTTCCTTCCTTGCTCTTTTTCTCATTATTCTTCTTTTTCCTCTTCTTCTTCTTGTTCTTCTTCTTCTGCTTCTTTTTCCTCTTCTTCTTTTTCTATTTCTTCGTCTTCTTTTTCTTCTTCTCCTTCTATTGCTTCTCCTTCTTCTCATTCTCCTTTCCCTCATCTTTCTCCTTCTCCTTCTTTTTCTTCTCTTCCTTCTCCTTCTCCTCCTTATGCATCTCCTTCTCCTTCTCCTTCTCCTCCACGTCCTTCTCCTACTTCTTATTCTTCTTCTTCTTCTTCCTTCTTTCTTCCTTGTACTTTCTTCATTCTTTATTCTTCTTCCTTCTTTCTTCTCCCTTCTTCCTTCCACTTTCCTTCTTCCTTGTTCATTCTTTCTTCTTCTTTTTTCTTTCTTCTTTAATCTTTCTTCTTTATTCTTCCTCTTTATCTTCCTTTTCTTCTTCTTCTTCTTCTTTTTCCTCTTTTTTCTCTTCTTCTTCCTTTTTACTTCTACTTCTTCCACTTCTTCTTCATTTTCTTCTTATTAATCATCATCTTCTTCTACTTCTTCTTCTACATCTTCTTTTTGTTTTTTTTCTTCTTCCCCTTCTTTTTGTACTTCTACTTCTTCTTCTTCTTCAACTTCATCCTATTCTTCTTCTTCTCCTCCTCCTCCTTCTCCTTCTCCTTCTTCTTCTAATTCTCCTTCCCCTTATCTTTCTCCTTCTCCTTCTCGTTTTTCTCCTCCTTATCCTTCTTCTTATGCCTCCTTTTCCTTCTCTTTCTTGTTCTCGTTCTCCTTCCCCTCCTTCTCCATGTCCTCCTCCTTCTCTTTCTTCTTCTTCTTCTTCTTCTTCCTTCTTGTTTCTTCTTTATATTTTCTTTATTCTTTATTCTTCTTCCTTCTTATATCTTCCTTTTCCTTCCACCTTCCTTCTTCCTTGTTCTTTCTTTCTTCTTCTTTTTTTCTTTCTTCTTCTTTTTTCCTTTCTTCTTCTTTTTTTCTTTCTTCTTCTTTTTTTCTTTCTTCTTTCATTTATATTCTTTATTCCTCCTCTTGATCTTTCTCTTCTTCTTCTTCTTCTTCTTCTTCTTTCTTTTCTTCTTTTCTTCTTTTCCTTTCTTTTTCCTTCTTTTTTCTTCCTTCTTCATGTTTTTTATTCTTCTTCTTCAACCATTATCCTTCTTTCTTCCTTTTCCTTATTCTCTAATGCCTAATCCCTAATCCCTAATCCTTAATCTTTAATCCATCCTTAATCTCTAAAATCAAAACCTTATTCCCTAATATGTATTTCCTAAACTCTAATCTCTAATCCTAAAGCCCTAATACCTAATTTCTAATCTATAATCCTTATTCTATAATATATAATCTAGAAACCCTAATCTCTAATATTTAATCCATAATCCCTAATCCTTAATCAGAAATCCTTAATCACTAAACCATAATCTATATTCCTTAATGCTAATCTTAATCCCTCAACCTCTAATTCCTAATCTCTAATCTCTAATACCAAATTTTAAATCCTAAATCCCTATTCATGAATCTTTAATTCCTAATCTCTATTCCCTAATCTGTAATTCCAAATCCTAAATCCTTAATCTTCAATGATTAATCCCTTAATCTATAATCCATAATTCTTAGTCCTTAATCATTAATCCCTTCATCCCTCACCTCTAATATGTAATCCCTAATCCTTATTGACTATTCTCTAATGCCTACTCCCTAATCAATAATCTTTAATCCCTACACACAAATCCCTAATTCATTTTCCAAAATCCCTATTCCCAAATGCTAATACCTAATTGAAGTGATTCGTGCTAAAGAAATCCCACAAGAGGGGGGGTGTTTTTAGAGCTCAAATCTGAGCTCTATAAATATAGAAAAATTATGTATTTTTTAGTTTTAACCTTTGCTAAATTGTTTCAAAAGATTTTCAGATCTCAAACACAAGCATCCGAGCAAAATCGGCGCATTCGAGCTCTAGAAGCAAAGCGGCAAGAAAGCTAGTGGAATTAGAGGTTTTTTAATCATTTCTAAATCTCTATCCCTCTAATTGGACGATTGTGTGTGCCTCCTCTTTTCTCCAATTTTTCTTAAGTCATTTGCCAATTTTTCGTATTTTTGTTTTGGGGCAAGGGCGTCCCGGCGTTTGTGCTAAAGCCCCGGGTTTGAGTTGAGCCCGGTAAAAACTCAAGTAGGTTTGGGATTAGCCATAATAAAAATCCCAAGTAGGTTCGAGGTGAACCGTAAGAAAAACCTCACTTGTAATCGGAGAATTTAGTGGATTTTTCCCAACACCGGTTGGGGGTGGACGTAGACTCAGTTTTGAGTCGAACCACTTGAAAATTTGTGTGTTCAATGTTCTTTACTTTTGCTTAAAGTCTTTTAAATTTAATTTCGGAAATTATAAGGATTTAAATACACAATTCACCCCCCCCTCTTGTGGGTTTTCTTTAGCACGAATCACTTCAATTGGTATCAGAGCAAGGAACCCCAAATTACGTGAGTAACATCACGTGGGAGATCCTCTTGTGCTAAGTGATGGCTTTCTCACAATTTTTTTGTGTGTTTGTGATTTAGTATGGCTTCCTCTTTGATCAAAATGAGTGCAACCTTATGTGAACGTTTTTCCTCAAATCGGCCTCCATTATTCAAAGGAGAATTCTACTTATATTGGAAAAATCGCTTTAGAATTTTCATTCAATCTATTGATTTGGAATTATGGGAAGTCATGACGAAGCCTTGTGAACTTCCTAGAGATTCTTCTACTGATAAGGTCAAGCCCTTTAGTGAACTTAACGTTGAGCACAAGAGATTGGCTCAATTAAATGCTAGGGCATTGAACTACCTTCATTGTGGAATTTCTTCTAGTGAGTTTACACAAATCATGAATTTGCATACGACTTTTGAGGTATGGAAGAAACTCGAAGTAACTTATGAGGGTACCTCACAAGTGAAAGAGACTAAAATCAACATCCTCACGCATGACTATGAACTTTTTAGAATGAATCCTAGTGAAAGTATTAAGAGTATGTTTTTGAGATTTAATGATATTACAAATGGATTGGAAAACCTTGGGAGGACATTCTCAAATGGTGACCTTGTGAGGAAAATTTTGAGAATCCTTCCAAAGGAATTTGATCCACTTGCAACCACTATTAAAGCCGCTAAGGATCTTAGCAAACTTTCATTGGATGAACTCCTTGGGGAACTTCTTACTGTCGAAATAGAAATGTCAAGGAGACTAATGGAAGAGACTTCTACAAGCAAGTTAAAGCATGAAAGGAAGAAGGAAGAACCTATGGTCCTTAAAGCCACTAAATATGATTCAGACTCCACTTCTACTTCTTCCACGGATTTGGAAGATGAGGTAAGTTTCCATATTAATGGTTTAGCAAAAATGTGGCAAAGAACTTTCTTAATAGGAAATGGAAGAAGAAAAACAATAAAGAGAGGAAGAGGCCACCAACTTGCTTTGAGTGTGGTCAAACCGGTCATATAAAACCGGAATGCCCAAAACTCAAAAACAAGCATGTGAAGGAGGAAGAAAAGAAGAAGAAGAAGAAGAGCTTGAAGAAAAAAAAAGCATTTCAAGCTACATGGAGTGCCTCCGAAGATTCAGACATTTCAAGTTCAAGTAAAGGAGAAGAAGGAATGATTTGTTTTATGGCAAATGAAGCATCTTCAACATCTTCAAGTGAAGAAGAAGAAGAAAATGAGGTAAGCTCCTGGACAAGAGATATTCTTGAAAATAATTATATTGAAATTATGAATGCCTTAACTTCCTTAATGAGTGCACATAAAAAATTAAAAAGGAGTTACAAAGAAAAGATTGAATTGCTTGATTTTGTCATGAAAGAAGTTGAAAAGAAAAGATTAGAAAATCAACTTATATGTGATGAAAAGGCATCTCTTATTATTGAAAATACCTCTTTGAAGCATGATATTTCAATCTTAAAAGAAAAAATACAATCTTTTGAGCATGCTATAGATAATAGAAATATACATATATCGAATGCTTGTTATCATTCACATGCTTTCAATTACAAAAAACCTAGATATTTGAGCATGCCTAGGCCATCAAACATTGTTTGCTTTTATTGTTGCAAACTTGGACATACTATGAAAGATTGTTTTTTTAGAAGAAATATGTATGTACAAAAACAAAATGTTAGATGGATTGTTAAAAAAGAGAACATGCAAGTTCCATCTAGTGTTCAACCCAAGCTTTCTTGGGTTCCTAAGAATAAAACTTAGAAGAAAAGGTCTCCAAAATATTTGGAGACATTTTAGGATAGGTTTAGGATATTCAAAAACCTTAAATTGATGATTTTAATTAGTGGAATGTTTCTAATTTAGATTTTACACCTTATACAGTTAAAACCAAGAAGAAAATCAAATCCACATCTTGGATATTGGATAGTGGATGTTCAAGACACATGACTGGAGACAAAAGTAAATTCAAATCTTTGAGATCGGGCCCAAATAGGAAGGTGACCCTAGGAGACAACATAAAGAAAAGAATCATTGGAATTGGAGATGTAGGTACGACAAACTTTACCCTTTCAAATGTATTTTTAGTAGAAGGCTTAGAATTTAATTTAATTAGTATTAGTAAACTTTGTGATAATGGATTTGATGTTGTTTTTAATACAAAAGCTTGCAAAATTATGAAAAATAATGTTGAACTACTTATAGGCAAAAGAAAATGTGATACATATGTAGTTAGATTTTGAACAATTAGAAGCTAGTGGTTTGGAATGTCTAGTGACCCAATCTAATGAGAATTCATTATGGCATAGAAGATTAGGTCATGTAGGATACTCCACCTTGAAAAAGATTTCAAAATTAGATATAGTTAGAGGCCTTCCAAAACCAAGTAAGTCAAATTGGGAGTTTTGTGAATCTTGCCAAAAGGGAAAACAAGTTAAATCCTCTTTCAAATCTCAAAATGAATTAACAACTAGTAGACCTTTAGAAAACATTTACTTAGATCTTTTTGGTCCAATACAACCTTTAAGTTTAGGAGGAAAACAATACGGATTTGTTATAGTTGATGATTTTTCTAGATATACTTGGGTATTTTTCCTTAGACATAAGAATGAAGCTTTTGAGAACTTTGAAGATTTGATTAGAGAGTTAGAAAGACAACATAGTTTAAAATTAATCTGTATACAAAGTGATAATGGGAGTGAATTTAAGAATGAATATTTTAGTGAGTTTTGTAAAGAGAAAGGAATCAAACATCAATTCACATGCCCATATACACCACAAAAAAATGGTATTGTAGAAAGAAAGAATAGAACACTAGTTGAGATGGGTAGAACAATGTTAGCCGAATACAATTCACCCAAATATTTTTGGGCCGAAGCTATTAGCACGGCATGTTACATTATAAATAGGGTTAATTTGAGACCAAAGTTGAAGAAAACTCCTTTTGAATTGCTAAGGAAGAAGAAACCAAATCTAAGTTATTTTCATGTGTTTGGTTGTAAGTGTACTATTCTTAAAAATGAGAGATTAAATTTAGGAAAGTTTGATGAAAAGGCAAGTGTTGGAATCTTTTTAGGGTACTCATCAATTAGGAAAGCATATAGAGTTTTCAATCAAGAATCACATAAAATAGAGGAAACAATGCATGTTGTGTTTGATGAGACAATTCAACTAGTTAGTGAAAAGCATTTAGAAGATGAAATAGAATTAGTAAAAAATCTAGATTTAAATGAAGAAAAAATAGAAAATCTAGAAATGGAAAAGGAAAATAATCTATCTAAAGGATGGAAATTTGCAACCTCACATCCAAAGGATTTGATTATAGGAGATGTGAATCAAGGAGTGAAGACTAGAGCTTCAATTAGAGATATAGATCATAGCGCCTTTGTGTCATTTTCTGAACCCAATTCTATAGAAGAAGCCCTTGCAGATGATTATTGGGTTCAAGCCATGAATGAAGAGTTAGACCAATTTGAAAGAAATCAAGTTTGGGAATTAGTATCAAGACCTAGTGATCAACAAGTAATTGGTACTAGATGGGTCTATAAAAATAAATTAGATGAAAATGGTGTAATAATTAGAAATAAGGCTAGACTTGTTGCTAAGGGATATAGTCAAATAGAAGGTATTGATTTTGAGGATTCATTTGCACCCGTAGCTAGGTTAGAAGCAATTAGATTACTTCTAGCATATTCATGTTATAAGAATTTTAGGTTGTTTCAAATGGATGTAAAAAGTGCTTTCTTGAATGGAATAATAGAAGAAGATGTGTTTGTAGAACAACCCCCAGGTTTTGAGAATCATGCACAAGGTGATTATGTTTATAAGCTTAAGAAAGCTCTTTACGGCCTTAAGCAAGCTCCACGTGCATGGTATCATAGGTTGAGTAACTATCTAGTAGATAGTGGCTTTAGAAAAGGTAAATCGGATACTACATTATTTCTAAAGTCATTAGGAGATGATTTATTAATTGTTCAAATTTATGTTGATGATATTATTTTTGGTAGTACAAAAGAAGAAATGTGTAAAGAATTTGGAGATCTCATGACTAAGGAATTTGAAATGAGCATGATGGGTGAACTAAATTTCTTCTTAGGGTTACAAATAAAACAACTAAAGGATGGTATATTCATTTCTCAAACAAAATACGTAAAAGAATTATTTAAAAAATATGGATATGAGAATATGAAAACTAGAAAAATTCCCATGAATCAATCCATTCACTTAGATCTAGATGAACAAGGGAAAGCAATAGATCAAAAATTCTATAGAGGACTTATAGGATCTTTATTATACCTTACAGCGAGTAGACCTGACATTTTATTTAGTGTTGGATTATGTGCTAGGTTCCAAGCAAATCCAAAGGAAAGTCATTTGAAAGGTGTTAAAGCGATTTTCAAATATTTGAAGGGAACCATGACACTAGGATTATGGTATCCTAGAAATGAACTCTCTTGTGAGCTAGTTGGCTATACAGACTCAGATTTTGGGGGATCTAGAGTGGATAGAAAGAGCACATCAGGAACATGTCAATTTTTAGGACACTGTCTTGTTTCATGGTCAAGTAAAAAACAAAATTGTATAGCCCTATCAACAACCGAAGCGGAATATGTTGCAGCTGGTAGTTGTGTTGCTCAAGTACTATGGTTAAGACAACAACTGCAAGACTATGGTTTAGAAGTCACACATATACCTATTAGAATTGATAACACAAGTGCATTAGCCTTAGCTAAAAATCAAGTTCATCACTCTAGGACTAAGCACATAGATATTAGATATCATTTTATTAGAGACCAAGTAGCCAAAGGATTAGTAGAATTGGAATATGTCTCCACTAAACTTGAATTGGCTGATATTTTTACCAAACCCTTACCTTCGGAGCAATTTCAAATATTGAGGGCACAATTAGGAATATTACACATTGTTTAGGGTGTATTTCCTTTTGATGGTGTCAAAGGGGGAGAATAGTTAGAAGTGAGGGGGAGCATCAAGATAGGGGGAGCACATTTTTATCCCTATGAATTGTATTTTAATACACTTATCAAGATAGGGGGAGCACATTTTTATCCCTATGAATTGTATTATTCTTTTACATTTATGTCTTGCCATCATCAAAAAGGGGAGATTGTTACACCCTTGTGTTTGATGAGTCAAGCATAAATGTGTATATTTTATTTGGGCTTGATTTTAAGTAAAATTATTAATAATTAATTAAATCAAGCCATATATTTTAGATGTCTAAAATAATGGTCTCTAAGGGCCTTGAGGTCATGGCATACTTCAAGGAATTTTGAGACATGCGCAAGATTTTTTATAATTGAATTTCTTTTTATTTTTCTTGAATTTGATATGTCCAAACTTTGAGATTATGAGGCACACTAGTAGTATTAACATTTAAAAATATTATAAAATTATTTAATACTGAATTTTGATTTTTGGGCCAAGCATATTTGACAAAATGTATAGACATGGGTATTTGATTTTTTAATATTATTTTGGAATCGTTTTCTACGAATTTCTTTTCATAGCCACTTAATTAACTTATAATACTATAAGAATACAAAATTATTTTTATACACTTATAGTGAAATTTTTGGCTAAAAAATTCGTCAAAAATACCCTAAAACAGTCGAAGTCTCGGGAAAATGTACTGTAGCAATGGGCGGGTCAACCCGGCGCCAAAACAGCCCGTCCAGGTCTTTTAGAAATTAAAAATTTAATTTAAAAAATAAAATTTGGTTGACCCGAAAAGGCTAAACCTAGCCTGGACCCAAAGCACGCCAAGAGGAGCTCGGCTAGAGCTGGTCAACAGTCAAATGAACAGTGCCTGGCTAAGCTAAGACCGCCCAAAGGAGCTCGGCTAGGTCAAACTACAGCGCAGTCAACAGTCAATGAACAAATGCTTGGCTAAGTCAACCCGAACCAGGTGATGAAATCCCGGTCAAGGAAGGGGGGAGCCGGCCCCAAAGTGGCTCGAACGTTAAACGGCGAAAATTCCTTATAAAGAGGTGCGCTGAATTCGCTTCTGCAGTGTGGGACTAAAAAATCCCACCTTATAACTTCGGCCGGATCCAAAGGCGCAGATCAAGCCCGCCTAGATCCAACGGGCGAGAGTAAATTCGAACGGCTGTTTCGCGAGGTCAATCAACGCCGTTCGTTCAGCGTGCGGGATCTAATGGCTCAGATCAAGTCCGCCAGGATCCAACGCTCTGGATTAAGCCCGAACGGTAAAATGCGTAAACAATCTGCCCCGTTCGTTTTTGGGCCCGGATCGGACGGTGGCTGCTTTCCGTCCGTTGCCCAAACGGCTAATTAATTTTTGGAGCCGTTGGGGGTGTTTTTAGAGCTCAAATCTGAGCTCTATAAATATAGAAAAATTATGTATTTTTTAGTTTTAACCTTTGCTAAATTGTTTCAAAAGATTTTCAGATCTCAAACACAAGCATCCGAGCAAAATCGGTGCATTCGAGCTCTAGAAGCAAAGCGGCAAGAAAGCTAGTGGAATTAGAGGTTTTTCAATCATTTCTAAATCTCTATCCCTCTAATTCGACGATTGTGTGTGCCTCCTCTTTTCTCCAATTTTTCTTAAGTCATTTGCCAATTTTTCGTATTTTTGTTTTGGGGCAAGGGCGTCCCGGCGTTT